>OU466858.1:34468978-34697779 GCA_911865555.2 Thlaspi arvense | reverse complement strand
GTTCAAAAGATACGACGGTTTCATCTTTAATGCCTGCAACCAGAACGCTGTACCGAGCAGCATATCGATCAAGACCTTCCTTCCTCCACCTCGATATGCATTAACCCGAGAACCAAAGTTGACCATCTTTGACTTTTTTTATTTTGCATTCTAAGGTTATATTTTGGATATTCCCTATAAATAGCTAACCCTACATCAATCTTACTTATCCTTTCTCTTCCCCAAAGCTTTGCTTTGGTTATTCATAGAACAAAAACAAATCCCTTTGTGGGATGAGATTGCAACACTAGTATATATTTTCATTTATGTTATCCATTTACATGTTTATTTAGGTTAGACATTAGCATGATTTGCATTGTTTGGAGTTTTTTTCAGGTCTAAATGGAGCAAGGGAGACATTTGGAGAATGGTGAATGATGAGACAAGAAGAACCGAGCATGATGACCAAGATAACGGGCTCTAGGCTGCAACAAAGTCTTGTATCGACCAAAACTAGAGAAACATTCCCGTATGCAGGTCGATATGAAATGTATGGGTCTGAACGAAGGCCTTCTGGTGCGATTCAGCCTCCGCATCCTTGATAGAAGTTGTAGAGGATCGAACAAGCTTTCCAACGGAGGTCGAATCAAGTCAATATGGTCAGTGGTTCAAAGATACGACGGTTTCATCTTTAATGCCTTGCAACCAGAACGCTGTACCGAGCAGCATATCGATCAAGACCTCCTTCCTCCACCTCGATATGCATTAACCCGAGAACCAAAGTTGACCATCTTTGACTTTTTTTATTTTTGCATTTAAATTATTTTGGGATATTCCCTATAAATAGCTAACCCTACATCCAATCTTACTTATCCTTTCTCTTCCCCAAAGCTTTGCTTTGGTATTCATAGAACAAGAACAAATCCTTTGGGGATGAGATTGCATCACTAGTTATATTTTCATTTATGTTATCCATTTACATGTTTATTTAGGTTAGACATTAGCATGATTTGCATTGTTTGGAGTTTTTTTCAGGTCTAAATGGAGCAAGGGAGACATTTGGAGAATGGTGAATGATGAGGACAAGAAGAACCGAGCATGATGACCAAGATAACGGGCTCTAGGCTGCAACAAAGTCTTGTATCGACCAAACTGAGAGAAACATTCCCGGTATGCAGGTCGATATGAAATGTATGGGTCTGAACGAAGGCCTTCTGGTGCGATTCAGCCTCCGCATCCTTGATAGAAGTTGTAGAGGATCGAACAAGCTTTCCAACGGAGGTCGAATCAAGTCAATATGGTCCAGTGGTTCAAAAGATACGACGGTTTCATCTTTAATGCCTGCAACCAGAACGCTGTACCGAGCAGCATATCGATCAAGACCTCCTTCCTCCACCTCGATATGCATTAACCCGAGAACCAAAGTTGACCATCTTTGACTTCTTTTATTTTTGCATTCTAAGGTTATTTTGGGAATATCCCTATAAATAGCTAACCCTACATCCAATCTTACTTATCCTTTCTCTTCCCCAAAGCTTTGCTTTGTTATTCATAGAACAAGAACAAATCCTTTTGTGGGATGAGATTGCATCACTTGTATATATTTTAATTTATGTTATCCATTTACATGTTTATTTAGGTTAGACATTAGCATGTTTTGCATTGTTTGGAGTCTTTTTCAGGTCTAAATAGAGCAAGGGAGACATTTGGAGAATGGTGAATGATGAGGACAAGAAGAACCGAGCATGATGACCAAGATAACGGGCTCTAGGCTGCAACAAAGTCTTGTATCGACCAAAACTGAGAGAAACTGCCCGGTATGCAGGTCGATATGAAATGTATGGGTCGAACGAAGGCCTTCTGGTGCGATTCAGCCTCCGCGTCCTTGATAGAAGTTGTAGAGGATCGAACAAGCTTTCCAACGGAGGTCGAATCAAGTCAATATGGTCAGTGGTTCAAAAGATACGACGGTTTTCATCTTCAATGCCTGCAACCAGAACGCTGTACCGAGCAGCATATCGATCAAGACCTCCTTCCTCCACCTCGATATGCATTAACCCGAGAACCAAAGTTGACCATCTTTGACTTTTTTTATTTTTGCATTCTAAGGTTATTTTGGGGATATTCCCTATAAATAGCTAACCCTACATCCAATCTTACTTATCATTTCTCTTCCCCAAAGCTTTGTTTTTGTTTTCATTGAACAAGAACAAATCCCTTTGTGGGATGAGATTGGATCACTTGTATATATTTTTATTTATGTTATCCATTTACATGTTTATTTAGGTTAGACATTTGCATGTTTGCATTGTTTGGAGTCTTTTTTCAGGTCTAAATGGAGCAAGGGAGATATTTGGAGAATGGTGAATGATGAGGACAAGAATAACCGAGCATGATGACCAAGATGACGGGCTCTAGGTTGCAACAAAGTCTGTATCGACCAAAACTGAGAGAAAGCTGCCCGCATGCAGGTCGATATGAAATGTATTGGTCCGAACGAAGGCCTTCTGGTGCGATTCAGCCTCCGCGTCCTTCATAGAAGTTGTAGAGGATCGAACAAGCTTCCATAGGTCGAATCAAGTCAATATGGTCAGTGGTTCAAAAGATACGACGGTTCATCTTCACTGCCCAACCAGAACGCTGTACCGAGCAGCATATCGATCAAGACCTCCTTCCTCCACCTCGATATGCATTAACCCAAGAACCAAGTTGACCATCTTTGACTCTTTTTATTTTTGCATTCTAAGGTTATTTTGGGATATTCCCTATAAATAGCTAACCCTACATCCAATCTTACTTATCCTTTCTCTTCCCCAAAGCTTTGTTTGGTTTTTTATAGAACAAGAACAAATCCCTTTGTGGAATGAGATTGCATCACTTGTATATATTTTTATTTATGTTATCCATTTACATGTTTATTTAGGTTAGACATTAGCATGTTTGCATTGTTTAAGTTTTTTTCAGGTCTAAATGGAGCAAGGGAGACATTTGGAGAATGGTGAATGATGAGGACAAGAAGAACCGAGCATGATGACCAAGATGACGGGCTCTAGGTTGCACACAAAGTCTTGTATCGACCAAAGCTGAGAGAAACCTGCCGGTATGCAGGTCGGACCGAAGGCCTTCTGGTGCGATTCAGCCTCTGCGTCCTTTATAGAAGTTGTAGAGGATCGAACAAGCTTTCCAACGGGGGTCGAATCAAGTCAATATGGTCAGTGGTTCAAAAGATACGACGGTTTCATCTTCACTGCCTGCAACCAGAACGCTGTACCGAGCAGCATATCGATCAAGACCTCCTTCCTCCACCTCGATATGCATTAACCCGAGAACCAAAGTTGACCATCTTTGACTCTTTTATTTTGCATTCTAAAGTTATTTTGGGATGTTCCCTATAAATAGCTAACCCTACATCCAATCTTACTTATCCTTTCTCTTCCCCAAAGCTTTGTTTTGGTTTTTCATAGAACAAGAACAAATCCCTTTGTGGGATGAGATTGGACACTTGTATATATTTTTATTTATGTTATCCATTTACATGTTTATTTAGGTTAGACATTTGCATATTTTGCATTGTTTGGAGTCTTTTTCAGGTCTAAATGGAGCAAGGAGACATTTGGAGAATGGTGAATGATGAGGACAAGAAGAACCGAGCATGATGACGGGCTCTAGGCTGCAACAAAGTGTTGTATCGACCAAAACTGAGAGAAAGCTGTCCGGTATGCAGGTCGATATGAAATGTATGGGTCCAAACGAAGGCCTTCTGGTGCGATTCAGCCTCCGCGTCCTTGATAGAAGTTGTAGAGGATCGAACAAGCTTTCCAACGGAGGTCGAATCAAGTCAATATGGTCAGTGGTTCAAAATACGACGGTTTCATCTTTAATGCCTGCAACCAAACGCTGTACCGAGCAGCATATCGATCAAGACCTCCTTCCTCCACCTCGATATGCATTAACCCAAGAACCAAAGTTGACCATCTTTGACTTTTTTTATTTTTGCATTCTAAGGTTATTTTGGGATATTCCCTATAAATAGCTAACCCTACATCCAATCTTACTTATCCTTTCTCTTCCCCAAAGCTTTGCTTTGGTTATTCATAGAACAAGAACAAATCCCTTTGTGGGATGAGATTGCATCACTAGTATAATTTTCATTTATGTTATCCATTTACATGTTTATTTAGGTTAGACATTAGCATGATTTGCATTGTTTGGAGTTTTTTCAGGTCTAAATGGAGCAAGGGAGACATTTGGAGAATGGTGAATGATGAGGACAAGAAGAACCGAGCATGATGACCAAGACTAACGGGCTCTAGGCTGCAACAAAGTCTAGTATCGACCAAAACTGAGAGAAACATTCCCGGTATGCAGGTCGATATGAAGTGTATGGGTCTGAACGAAGGCCTTCTGGTGCGATTCAGCCTTGCATCCTTGATAGAAGTTGTAGAGGATCGAACAAGCTTTCCAACGGAGGTCGAATCAAGTCAATATGGTCAGTGGTTCAAAAGATACGACGGTTTTCATCTTTAATGCCTGCAACCAGAACGCTGTACCGAGCAGCATATCGATCAAGACCTCCTTCCTCCACCTCGATATGCATTAACCCGAGAACCAAAGTTGACCATCTTTGACTTTTTTTATTTTTGCATTCTAAGGTTATTTTGGGGATATTCCCTATAAATAGCTAACCCTACATCCAATCTTACTTATCCTTTCTCTTCTCCAAAGCTTTGCTTTGGTTATTCATAGAACAAGAACAAATCCCTTTGTGGGATGAGATTGCATCACTAGTATATATTTTTCATTTATGTTATCCATTTACATGTTTATTTAGGTTAGACATTAGCATGATTTGCATTGTTTGGAGTTTTTTTCAGGTCTAAATGGAGCAAGGGAGACATTTGGAGAATGGTGAATGATGAGGACAAGAAGAACCGAGCATGATGACCAAGATAACGGGCTCTAGGCTGCAACAAAGTCTTGTATCGACCAAAACTGAGAGAAACATTCCCGGTATGCAGGTCGATATGAAATGTATGGGTCTGAACGAAGGCCTTCTGTGCGATTCAGCCTCCGCATCCTTGATAGAAGTTGTAGAGGATCGAACAAGCTTTCCAACGGAGGTCGAATCAAGTCAATATGGTCAGTGGTTCAGATACGACGGTTTCATCTTTAATGCCTGCAACCAGAACGCTGTACCGAGCAGCATATCGATCAAGACCTCCTTCCTCCACCTCGATATGCATTAACCCGAGAACCAAAGTTGACCATCTTTGACTTTTTTTATTTTTGCATTCTAAGGTTATTTTGGGATATTCCCTATAAATAGCTAACCCTACATCCAATCTTACTTATCCTTTCTCTTCCCCAAAGCTTTGCTTTGGTTATTCATAGAACAAAAACAAATCCCTTTGTGGGATGAGATTGCATCACTAGTATATATTTTCATTTATGTTATCCATTTACATGTTTATTTAGGTTAGACATTAGCATGATTTGCATTGTTTGGGCGTTTTTTTCAGGTCTAAATGGAGCAAGGGAGACATTTGGAGAATGGTGAATGATGAGGACAAGAAGAACCGAGCATGATGACCAAGATAACGGGCTCTAGGCTGCAACAAAGTCTTGTATCGACCAAAACTGAGAGAAACATTCCGGTATGCAGGTCGATATGAAATGTATGGGTCTGAACGAAGGCCTTCTGCTGCGATTCAGCCTCCGCATCCTTGATAGAAGTTGTAGAGGATCGAACAAGCTTTCCAACGGAGGTCGAATCAAGTCAATATGGTCAGTGGTTCAAAAGATACGACGGTTTCATCTTTAATGCCTGTAACCAGAACGCTGTACCGAGCAGCATATCGATCAAGACCTCCTTCCTCCACCTCGATATGCATTAACCCGAGAACCAAAGTTGACCATCTTTGACTTTTTTTTTATTTTTGCATTTTAAGGTTATTTTTGGGATATCCCTATAAATAGCTAACCCTACATCCAATCTTACTTATCCTTTCTCTTCCCCAAAGCTTTGCTTTGGTTATTCATAGAACAAGAACAAATCCCTTTGGGGGATGAGATTGCATCACTAGTTTATATTTTTCATTTATGTTATCCATTTACATGTTTATTTAGGTTAGACATTAGCATGATTTGCATTGTTTGGAGTTTTTTTTCAGGTCTAAATGGAGCAAGGGAGACATTTGGAGAATGGTGAATGATGAGGACAAGAAGAACCGAGCATGATGACCAAGATAACGGGCTCTAGGCTGCAACAAAGTCTTGTATCGACCAAAGCTGAGAGAAACATTCCCGGTATGCAGGTCGATATGAAATATGGGTCTGAACGAAGGCCTTCTGCTGCGATTCAGCCTCCGCGTCCTTGATAGAAGTTGTAGAGGATCGAACAAGCTTTCCAACGGAGGTCGAATCAAGTCAATATGGTCAGTGGTTCAAAAGATAGACGGTTTCATCTTTAATGCCTGCAACCAGAACGCTGTACCGAGCAGCATATCGATCAAGACCTCCTTCCTCCACCTCGATATGCATTAACCCGAGAACCAAAGTTGACCATCTTTGACTTTTTTTATTTTTGCATTTAAAGTTATTTTGGGATATTCCCTATAGTTCTCTAGGTCGAATCAAGTCAATCTGGTTTCTCTTCAAAGCTTTGCTGGTTTCATCTTCACTGCCAGAACAAAACATTGGTACCTATCAACATATCGATCAAAATTTCCTTCATCAACCTCGATTTACATAACCCGAGAAGCAAAGTTTGACATTGTTTGACTTTTTTTATTTTTGCATTCTAAGGTTATTTTAATGATGTTCCCAATAATAGCTAAACTAAGTCCAATCTCACTTATCATCTCTTCCCAAAAAAGCTTTGTTTTTGTTTTTCATTGAACAAGAACAAATCCCTTTGTGTGATAGATTGGATCACTTGTATCTATTTTTATTTATGTTATCCATTTGCATGTTTATTAGGTAGACATTGCATATTTTTGCATTGTTTGGAGTCTTTTCAGGTCTAAATGGAGCAAAGGAGATATTGGAGAATGGTGAATGATGTGGACAACAATAACCGATCATGATGACCAAGATGCCGGCTGTAGGTTGCACCAAAGTCTTGTATCGACCAAAACTGGGAGAAAGCTGCCCTACATCAGGTCGATATGAAATTATTGGTCCGAACTAGGTGTCTGGTGCGATTCAGCCTCCGTGTCCTTCATAGAAGTTGTAGAGGATCGAACAAGCTTTCTAACATAGGTCTAATCAAGTCAATATGTTTAGGGGTTCAAAAGATACAACGGTTTCATCTTTCACTGCTCGCAATCAGAACGTTGTACCGAGTGCTGATAGATCTCTGATCCACCGAGATATGCATTAACCCAAATAACCAAAGTTGACCACTTTGACTCTTTTATTTTTGCTTTCTAAGGTTATTTTGGGATGTATGTCCTTTAAAATGAGCCTAACCCTAGATTCAGCCTCCGCATCCTTGATAGAAGTTGTAGAGGATCGAACAAGCTTTCCAACGGAGGTCGAATCAAGTCAATATGGTCAGTGGTTCAAAAGATACGACGGTTTCATCTTTAATGCCTGCAACCAGAACGCTGTACCGAGCAGCATATCGATCAAGACCTCCTTCCTCCACCTCGATATGCATTAACCCGAGAACCAAGTTGACCATCTTTGACTTTTTTTATTTTGCATTTTAAGTTATTTTGGGGATATTCCCTATAAATAGCTAACCCTACATCCAATCTTACTTATCCTTTCTCTTCCCCAAAGCTTTGCTTTGGTTATTCATAGAACAAGAACAAATCCTTTTGGGGATGAGATTGCATCACTAGTATATATTTTCATTTATGTTATCCATTTACATGTTTATTTAGGTTAGACATTAGCATGATTTGCATTGTTTGGAGTTTTTTTCAGGTCTAAATGGAGCAAGGGAGACATTTGGAGAATGGTGAATGATGAGGACAAGAAGAACCGAGCATGATGACCAAGATGAACGGGCTCTAGGCTGCAACAAAGTCTTGTATCGACCAAAACTGAGAGAAACTTCCCGGTATGCAGGTCGATATGAAATGTATGGGTCCGAACGAAGGCCTTCTGTGCGATTCAGCCTCCGTGTCCTTCATAGAAGTTGTAGAGGATCGAACAAGCTTTCCAACGGAGGTCGAATCAAGTCAATATGGTCAGTGGTTCAAAAGATACGACGGTTTCATCTTAATGCCTGCAACCAGAACGCTGTACCGAGTGCATATCGATCAAGACCTCCTTCCTCCACCTCGATATGCATTAACCCAAGAACCAAAGTTGACCATCTTTGACTCTTTTATTTTTTCTTTCTAAGGTTATTTGGGATGTTTCCTATAAATAGCTAACCCTACATCCAATCTCACTTATCCTTTCTCTTCCCCAAAGCTTTGTTTTTGTTTTTATAGAACAAGAACAAATCCCTTTGTGGGAAAAGAATGGATCACTTGTATATATTTTTATTTATGTTATCCATTTGCATGTTTATTTAGGTAGACATTTGCATGTTTTTGCATTGGTTGCAGTCTTTTTCAGGTCTTAAATACAGCTGAGTGATGCAGGTCGATATGAAATGTATGGGTCTGAACGAAGGCCTTCGGTGCGATTCAGCCTCCGTGTCCTTGATAGAAGTTGTAGAGGATCGAACAAGCTTTCCAACGGAGGTCGAATCAAGTCAATATGGTCAGTGGTTCAAAAGATACGACGGTTTCATCTTTAATGCCTGCAACCAGAACGCTGTACCGAGCAGCATATCGATCAAGACCTCCTTCCTCCACCTCGATATGCATTAACCCGAGAACCAAAGTTGACCATCTTTGACTTTTTTTATTTTTGCATTCTAAGATTATTTTGGGGATATTCCCTATAAATAGCTAACCCTACATCCAATCTTACTTATCCTTACTCTTCCCCAAAGTTTTGCTTTGGTTATTCATAGAACAAGAACAAATCCCTTTGTGGATGAGATTGCATCACTAGTATATATTTTCATTTATGTTATCCATTTACATGTTTATTTAGGTTAGACATTGCATGTTTTGCATTGTTTGGAGTCTTTTAGGTCTAAATGGAGCAAGGGAGACATTTGGAGAATGGTGAATGATGAGGACAAGAAGAACCGAGCATGATGACCAAGATAACGGGCTCTAGGCTGCAACAAAGTCTTGTATCGACCAAAACTGAGAGAAACATTCCCGTATGCAGGTCGATATGAAATGTATGGGTCCAAACGAAGGCCTTCTGGTGCGATTCAGCCTCCGCGTCCTTGATAGAAGTTGTAGAGGATCGAACAAGCTTTCCAACGGAGGTCGAATCAAGTCAATATGGTCAGTGGTTCAAAAGATACGACGGTTTCATCTTCAATGCCTGCAACCAGAACGCTGTACCGAGCAGCATATCGATCAAGACCTCCTTCCTCCACCTCGATATGCATTAACCCGAGAACCAAAGTTGACCATCATTGACTCTTTTATTTTTTGCATTCTAAGGTTATTTTGGGGATGTTCCCTATAAATAGCTAACCCTACATCCAATCTTACTTATCCTTTCTCTTCCCCAAAGCTTTGTTTGGTTTTTCATATAACAAGAACAAATCCCTTTGTGGGATGAGATTGGAACTTGTATATATTTTTATTTATGTTATCCATTTACATGTTTATTTAGGTTAGACATTAGCATGTTTTGCATTGTTTGGAGTCTTTTTCAGGTCTAAATGGAGCAAGGGAGACATTTGGAGAATGGTGAATGATGAGGACAAGAAGAACCGAGCATGATGACGGGCTCTAGGCTGCAACAAAGTCTTGTATCGACCAAAACTGAGAGAAAGCTGCCTGGTGCAGGTCGATATGAAATGTATGGGTCTGAACGAAGGCCTTCTGTGCGATTCAGCCTCCGCGTCCTTGATAGAAGTTGTAGAGGATCGAACAAGCTTTCCAACGGAGGTCGAATCAAGTCAATATGGTCAGTGGTTCAAAATACGACGGTTTCATCTTTAATGCCTGCAACCAGAACGCTGTACCGAGCAGCATATCGATCAAGACCTCCTTCCTCCACCTCGATATGCATTAACCCGAGAACCAAAGTTGACCATCTTTGACTTTTTTTATTTTTGCATTCTAAGATTATTTTGGGGATATTCCCTATAAATAGCTAACCCTACATCCAATCTTACTTATCCTTTCTCTTCCCAAAAGCTTTGCTTTGGTTATTCATAGAACAAGAACAAATCCCTTTGTGGGATGAGATTGCATCACTAGTATATATTTTCATTTATATTATCCATTTACATGTTTATTTAGGTTAGACATAGCATGATTTGCATTGTTTGGTGTTTTTTTCAGGTCTAAATGGAGCAAGGGAGACATTTGGAGAATGGTGAATGATGAGGACAAGAAGAACCGAGCATGATGACCAAGATAACGGGCTCTAGGCTGCAACAAAGTCTTGTATCGACCAAAACTGAGAGAAACATTCCCGTATGCAGGTCGATATGAAATGTATGGGTCTGAACGAAGGCCTTCTGGTGCGATTCAGCCTCCGCGTCCTTGATAGAAGTTGTAGAGGATCGAACAAGCTTTCCAACGGAAGTCGAATCAAGTCAATCTGGTCAGTGGTTCAAAAGATACGACGGTTTCATCTTCAATGCCTGCAACCAGAACGCTGTACCGAGCAGCATATCGATCAAGACCTCCTTCCTCCACCTCGATATGCATTAACCCCAGAACCAAAGTTGACCATCTTTGACTTCTTTTATTTTTGCATTCTAAGGTTATTTTGGAGATGTTCCCTATAAATAGCTAACCCTACATCCAATCTTACTTATCATTTCTCTTCCCCAAAGCTTTGCTTTGGTTATTCATAGAACAAAACAAATCTTTTTGTGGGATGAGATTGGATCACTTGTATATATTTTCATTTATGTTATCCATTTACATGTTTATTTAGGTTAGACATTAGCATGTTTTGCATTGTTTGGAGTCTTTTTCAGGTCTAAATGGAGCAAGGGAGATGTTTGGAGAATGGTGAATGATGAGGACAAGAAGAACCGAGCATGATGACCAAGATGACGTGCTGTATGACAGTCAATATGAAATGTATGGGTCTGAACGAAGGCCTTCTGGTGCGATTCAGCCTCCGCGTCCTTATAGAAGTTGTAGAGGATCGAACAAGCTTTCCAACGGTCGAATCAAGTCAATATGGTCAGTGGTTCAAATGATACGACGGTTTCATCTTATACGACGTTTTATCTCACTGCCCGCAACCAGAACGCTGTACCGAGCAGCATATCGATCAAGACCTCCTTCCTCCACCTCGATATGCATTAACCCGAGAACCAAAGTTGACCATCTTTGACTTTTTTATTTTTGCATTCTAAGGTTATTTTGGGGATGTTCCCTATAAATAGCTAACCCTACATCCAATCTTACTTATCCTTTCTCTTCCCCAAAGCTTTGTTTTGATTTTTCATAGAACAAGAACAAATTCCTTTGTGGGATGAGATTGCATCACTTATATATATTTTCATTTATGTTATCCATTTACATGTTTATTTAGGTTAGACATTAGCATGTTTTGCATTGTTTTAAGTCTTTTTCAGGTCTAAATGGAGCAAGGGAGATATTTGGAGAATGGTGAATGATGAGGACAAGAAGAACCGAGCATGACCAAGATGACGGGCTCTAGGTTGCAACAAAGTCTTGTATCGACCAAAGCTGAGAGAAACCTGCCCGGTATGCAGGTCGATATGAAATGTATGGGTCCGAACGAAGGCCTTCTGGTGCGATTCAGCCTCTGCATCCTTACAGAAGTTGTAGAGGATCGAACAAGCTTTCCAACGGGGTCGAATCAAGTCAATATGGTTTGTGGTTCAAAAGATACGACGGTTTCATCTTTAATGCCTGCAACCAGAACGCTGTACCGAGCAGCATATCGATCAAGACCTCCTTCCTCCACCTCGATATGCATTAACCCGAGAACCAAAGTTGACCATCTTTGACTCTTTTATTTTTGCTTTCTAAGGTTATTTTGGGATGTTCCCTATAAATAGCTAACCCTAGATCCAATCTTACTTATCCTTTCTCTTTCCCAAAGCCTTGCTTTGGTTTTTCATAGAACAAGAACAAATCCCTTTGTGGGATGAGATTGGACACTTGTATATATTTTTATTTATGTTATCCATTTACATGTTTATTTAGGTTAGACATTTGCATGTTTTGCATTGTTTGGAGTCTTTTTCAGGTCTAAATGGAGCAAGGGAGACATTTGGAGAATGGTGAATGATGAGGACAAGAAGAACCGAGCATGATGACCAAGATAACGGGCTCTAGGCTGCAACAAAGTCTTGTATCGACCAAAACTGAGAGAAACATTCCCGGTATGCAGGTCGATATGAAATGTATGGGTCCGAACGAAGGCCTTCTGGTGCGATTCAGCCTCCGCGTCCTTGTAGAAGTTGTAGAGGATCGAACAAGCTTTCCAACGGTGGTCGAATCAAGTCAATATGGTCAGTGGTTCAAAAGATACGACGGTTTCATCTTTAATGCCTGCAACCAGAACGCTGTACCGAGCAGCATATCGATCAAGACCTCCTTCCTCCACCTCGATATGCATTAACCCGAGAACCAAAGTTGACCATCTTTGACTTTTTTTATTTTTGCATTCTAAGGTTATTTTGGGGATATTCCTATAAATAGCTAACCCTACATCCAATCTTACTTATCCTTTCTCTTCCCCAAAGCTTTGCTTTGGTTATTCATAAACAAGAACAAATCCCTTTGTGGGATGAGATTGCATCACTTGTATATATTTTCATTTATGTTATCCATTTACATGTTTATTTAGGTTAGACATTAGCATGATTTGCATTGTTTGGAGTTTTTTCAGGTCTAAATGGAGCAAGGGAGACATTGGAGAATGGTGAATGATGAGGACAAGAAGAACCGAGCATGATGACCAAGATGACGGGCTCTAGGCTGCAACAAAGTCTTGTATCGACCAAAACTGAGAGAAACATTCCCGGTATGCAGGTCGATATGAAATGTATGGGTCTGAACGAAGGCCTTCTGGTGCGATTCAGCCTCCGCGTCCTTGATAGAAGTTGTAGAGGATCGAACAAGCTTTCCAACGGAGGTCGAATCAAGTCAATATGGTCAGTGGTTCAAAAGATACGACGGTTTCATCTTCAATGCCTGCAACCAGAACGCTGTACCGAGCAGCATATCGATCAAGACCTCCTTCCTCCACCTCGATATGCATTAACCCGAGAACCAAAGTTGACCATCTTTGACTCTTTTATTTTTGCATTCTAAGGTTATTTTGGGGATGTTCCCTATAAATAGCTAACCCTACATCCAATCTTACTTATCCTTTCTCTTCCCCAAAGCTTTGTTTGGTTTTTCATAGAACAAGAACAAATCCCTTTGTGGGATGAGATTGGATCACTTGTATATATTTTCATTTATGTTATCCATTTACATGTTTATTTAGGTTAGACATTAGCATGTTTTGCATTGTTTGGAGTCTTTTTCAGGTCTAAATGGAGCAAGGGAGATATTTGGAGAATGGTGAATGATGAGGACAAGAAGAACCGAGCATGATGACCAAGATGACGGGCTCTAGGTTGCACCAAAGTCTTGTATCGACCAAAGCTGAGAGAAACCTGCCCGGTATGCAGGTCGATATGAAATGTATGGGTCCGAACGAAGGCCTTCTGTTGCGATTCAGCCTCTGCGTCCTTCATAGAAGTTGTAGAGGATCGAACAAGCTTTCCAACGGGGGTCGAATCAAGTCAATATGGTCAGTGGTTCAAAGATACGACGGTTTCATCTTCACTGCCTGCAACCAGAACGCTGTACCGAGCAGCATATCGATCAAGACCTCCTTCCTCCACCTCGATATGCATTAACCCGAGAACCAAAGTTGACCATCTTTGACTTCTTTTATTTTTGCATTCTAAGGTTATTTTGGGAATATTCCCTATAAATAGCTAACCCTACATCCAATCTTACTTATCCTTTCTCTTCCCCAAAGCTTTGCTTTGGTTTTTCATAGAACAAGAACAAATTCCTTTGTGGGATGAGATTGGATCACTTGTATATATTTCATTTATGTTATCCATTTACATGTTTATTTAGGTTAGACATTAGCATGTTTTGCATTGTTTGGAGTCTTTTTCAGGTCTAAATGGAGCAAGGGAGACATTTGGAGAATGGTGAATGATGAGGACAAGAAGAACCGAGCATGATGACCAAGATAACGGGCTCTAGGCTGCAACAAAGTCTTGTATCGACCAAAACTGAGAGAAACATTCCCGGTATGCAGGTCGATATGAAATGTATGGGTCCGAACGAAGGCCTTCTGGTGCGATTCAGCCTCCGCGTCCTTGATAGAAGTTGTAGAGGATCGAACAAGCTTTCCAACGGAGGTCGAATCAAGTCAATATGGTCAGTGTTTCAAAAATACGACGGTTTCATCTTTAATGCCTGCAACCAGAACGCTGTACCGAGCAGCATATCGATCAAGACCTCCTTCCTCCACCTCGATATGCATTAACCCGAGAACCAAAGTTGACCATCTTTGACTTTTTTATTTTTGCATTCTAAGGTTATTTTGGGATATTCCTATAAATAGCTAACCCTACATCCAATCTTACTTATCCTTTCTCTTCCCCAAAGCTTTGCTTTGGTTATTCATAGAACAAGAACAAATCCCTTTGGGGATGAGATTGCATCACTAGTTTATATTTATTTATGTTATCCATTTACATGTTTATTTAGGTTAGACATTAGCATGATTTGCATTGTTTGGAGTTTTTTTCAGGTCTAAATGGAGCAAGGGAGACATTTGGAGAATGGTGAATGATGAGGACAAGAAGAACCGAGCATGATGACCAAGATAACGGGCTCTAGGCTGCAACAAAGTCTAGTATCGACCAAAACTGAGAGAAACATTCCCGGTATGCAGGTCGATATGAAGTGTATGGGTCTGAACGAAGGCCTTCTGGTGCGATTCAGCCTCCGCATCCTTGATAGAAGTTGTAGAGGATCGAACAAGCTTTCCAACGGAGGTCGAATCAAGTCAATATGGCCAGTGGTTCAAAAATACGACGGTTTCATCTTTAATGCCTGCAACCAGAACGCTGTACCGAGCAGCATATCGATCAAGACCTCCTTCCTCCACCTCGATATGCATTAACCCGAGAACCAAAGTTGACCATCTTTGACTTTTTTTATTTTTGCATTTTAAGGTTATTTTGGGGATATTCCCTATAAATAGCTAACCCTACATCCAATCTTACTTATCATTTCTCTTCCCCAAAGCTTTGCTTTGGTTATTCATAAACAAGAACAAATCCCTTTGTGGGATGAGATTGCATCACTTGTATATATTTTCATTTATGTTATCCATTTACATGTTTATTTAGGTTAGACATTAGCATGATTTGCATTGTTTGGTGTTTTTTCAGGTCTAAATGGAGCAAGGGAGACATTTGGAGAATGGTGAATGATGAGGACAAGAAGAACCGAGCATGATGACCAAGATAACGGGCTCTAGGCTGCAACAAAGTCTAGTATCGACCAAAACTGAGAGAAACATTCCCGTATGCAGGTCAATATGAAATGTATGGGTCTGAACGAAGGCCTTCTGGTGCGATTCAGCCTCCGCGTCCTTGATAGAAGTTGTAGAGGATCGAACAAGCTTTCCAACGGAAGTCGAATCAAGTCAATATGGTCAGTGGTTCAAAAGATACGACGGTTTTTCTTTAATGCCTGCAACCAGAACGCTGTACCGAGCAGCATATCGATCAAGACCTCCTTCCTCCACCTCGATATGCATTAACCCAGAACCAAAGTTGACCATCTTTGACTTCTTTTATTTTTGCATTTAAGGTTATTTTGGGATGTTCCCTATAAATAACTAACCCTACATCCAATCTTACTTATCATTTCTCTTCCCCAAAGCTTCGCTTTGGATCACTTGTATATATTTTCATTTATGTTATCCATTTACATGTTTATTTAGGTTAGACATTAGCATGTTTTGCATTGTTTGGAGTCTTTTTTCAGGTCTAAATGGAGCAAGGGAGATGTTTGGAGAATGGTGAAAATGATGACCAAGATGACGGGCTGTAGGTTGCACCAAAGTCTTGTATCGACCAAAGCTGAGAGAAAGCTGCCCGGTATGCAGGTCATATGAAATGTATGGGTTCGAACGAAGGCCTTCTGGTGCGATTCAGCCTCCGTGTCCTTCATAGATGTTGTAGAGGATCGAACAAGCTTTCCAACGTGGTCGAATCAAGTCAATATGGTCAGTGGTTCAAAAGATACGACGATTTCATCTTTAATGCTTGCAACCAGAACGCTGTACCGAGCAGCATATCGATCAAGACCTCCTTCCTCCACCTCGATATGCATTAACCCGAGAACCTAAGTTGACCATCTTTGACTTTTTTTATTTTTGCATTATAAGATTATTTTGGGGATTTCCCTATAAATAGCTAACCCTACATCCAATCTTACTTATCCTTACTCTTCCCCAAAGCTTTGCTTTGGTTATTCATAGAACAAGAACAAATCCCTTTGTGGGATGAGATTGCATCACTAGTATATATTTTCATTTATGTTATCCATTTACATGTTTATTTAGGTTAGACATTAGCATGATTTGCATTGTTTGGTGTTTTTTTCAGGTCTAAATGGAGCAAGGGAGACATTTGGAGAATGGTGAATGATGAGGACAAGAAGAACCGAGCATGATGACCAAGATAACGGGCTCTAGGCTGCAACAAAGTCTAGTATCGACCAAAACTGAGAGAAACATTCCCGGTATGCAGGTCGATATGAAATGTATGGGTTTGAACGAAGGCCTTCTGGTGCGATTCAGCCTCCGCATCCTTGATAGAAGTTGTAGAGGATCGAACAAGCTTTCCAACGGAGGTCGAATCAAGTCAATATGGCCAGTGGTTCAAAAATACGACGGTTTCATCTTTAGTGCCTGGAACCAGAACGTTGTACCGAGCAGCATATCGATCAAGACCTCCTTCCTCCACCTCGATATGTATTAACCCCAGAACCAAGTTGACCATCTTTGACTTCTTTTATTTTTGCATTATAAGGTTATTTTGGGGATGTTTCCTATAAATAACTAACCATATATCCAATCTTACTTATCATTTCACTTCCCCAAAGCTTTGCTTTGGATCACTTGTATATATTTTCATTTATGTTATCCATTTACATGTTTATTTAGGTTAGACATTAGCATGTTTTGCATTGTTTGGAGTCTTTTTCAGGTCTAAATGGAGCAAGGGAGATGTTTGGAGAATGGTGAATGATGAGGACAAGAAGAACCGAGCATGATGACCAAGATGACGGGCTGTAGGTTGCACCAAAGTCTTGTATCGACCAAAGCTGAGAGAAAGCTGCCCGGTATGCAGGTCAATATGAAATGTATGGGTTCGAACGAAGGCCTTCTGGTGCGATTCAGCCTCCGTGTCCTTCATAGATGTTCTAGAGGATCGAACAAGCTTTCCAACGGTGGTCGAATCAAGTCAATATTGTCAATGGTTCAACAGATACGACGATTTCATCTTTAATGCTTGCAACCAGAACACTGTACCGAGCAGCATATCGATCAAGACCTCCTTCCTCCACCTCGATATGCATTAACCAGAGAACCAAAGTTGACCATCTTTGACTTTTTTATTTTTGCATTTTAAGGTTATTTTGGGGATATTCCCTATAAATAGCTAACCCTACATCCAATCTTACTTATCCTTTCTCTTCCCCAAAGCTTTGCTTTGGTTATTCATAGAACAAGAACAAATCCCTTTGTGGGATGAGATTGCATCACTAGTTTTTATTTTCATTTATGTTATCCATTTACATGATTATTTAGGTTAAACATTACCCTGATTTGCATTGTTTGGAGTTTTTTTCAAGTCTAAATGGAGCAAGGGAGACATTTGGAGACTGGTGAATGATGAGGACAAGAAGAACCGAGCATGATGACGGGCTCTAGGCTGCAACTAAGTGTGGTATCGACCAAAACTGAAAGAAAGCTGCCTGGGATGCAAGTCGATATGAAATGTATGGGTCTGAACGAAGGCCTTCTGCTGCGATTCAGCCTCCGCGCCCTTGATAGAAGTAATAGAGGATCAAACAAGCTTTCCAGCGGAAGTCGAATCAAGTCAATCTGGTCAGTGGTTCAAAAGATACAAACGGTTTTTTCTTTAATGCCTGCAACCAGAACTCTGTACCGAGCAGCATATCGATCAAGACCTCCTTCCTCCACCTCGATATGTATTAACCCCAGAACCAAAGTTGACCATCTTTGACTTCTTTTATTTTTGCATTATAAGGTTATTTTGGGGATGTTCCCTATAAAATAACTAACCCTATATCCAATCTTACTTATCATTTCTCTTCCCCAAAGCTTCGCTTTGGATCACTTGTATATATTTTTCATTTATGTTATCCATTTACATGTTTATTTAGGTTAGACATTAGCATGTTTTGCATTGTTTGGAGTCTTTTTCAGGTCTAAATGGAGCAAGGGAGATGTTTGGAGAATGGTGAATGATGAGGACAAGAAGAACCGAGCATGATGACCAAGATGACGGGCTGTAGGTTGCACCAAAGTCTTGTATCGACCCAAAGCTGAGAGAAAGCTGCCCGGTATGCAGGTCAATATGAAATGTATGGGTTCGAACGAAGGCCTTCTGGTGCGATTCAGCCTCCGTGTCCTTCATAGATGTTGTAGAGGATCGAACAAGCTTTCCAACGGTGGTCGAATCAAGTCAATATTGTCAGTGGTTCAAACAGATACGACGGGTTTCATCTTTAATGCTTGCAACCAGAACGCTGTGTACCGAGCAGCATATCGATCAAGACCTCCTTCCTCCACCTCGATATGCATTAACCCGAGAACCTAAGTTGACCATCTTTGACTTTTTTTATTTTTTCATTCTAAGATTATTTTGGGTATATTCCCTATAAATAGCTAACCCTACATCCAATCTTACTTATCGTTTCTCTTCCCCAAAGCTTTGCTTTGGTTATTCATAGAACAAAAACAAATCCCTTTGTGGGATGAGATTGCATCACTAGTATATATTTTCATTGATGTTATCCATTTACATGTTTATTTAGGTTAGACATTAGCATGATTTGCATTGTTTGGAGTTTTTTTCAGGTCTAAATAGAGCAAGGGAGACATTTGGAGAATGGTGAATGATGAGGACAAGAAGAACCGAGCATGATGACCAAGATGACAGGCTCTAGGCTGCAACAAAGTCTTGTATCGACCAAAGCTGAGAGAAACCTGCCCGGTATGCAGGTCGATATGAAATGTAAGGGTCTGAACGAAGGCCTTCTGGTGCGATTCAGCCTCCTCGTCCTTCATAGAAGTTGTAGAGGATCGAACAAGCTTTCCAACGGTGGTCGAATCAAGTCAATATTGTCAGTGGTTCGACAGATACGACGGTTTCATCTTTAATGCTTGCAACCAGAACGCTGTACCGAGCAGTATATCGATCAAGACCTCCTTCCTCCACCTCGATATGCATTAACCCGAGAACCTAATTTGACCATCTTTGACTTTTTTTATTTTTTCATTCTAAGATTATTTTGGGGATATTCCCTATAAATAGCTAACCCTACATCCAATCTTACTTATCCTTACTCTTCCCCAAAGCTTTGCTTTGGTTATTCATAGAACAAGAACAAATCCCTTTGTGGGATGAGATTGCATCACTTGTATATATTTTCATTTATGTTATCCATTTACATGTTTATTTAGGTTAGACATTAGCATGATTTGCATTGTTTGGAGGTTTTTTCAGGTCTAAATGGAGCAAGGGAGATATTTGGAGAATGGTGAATGATGAGGACAAGAAGAACCGAGCATGATGACCAAGATAACGGGCTTTAGGCTGCAACAAAGTCTAGTATCGACCAAAACTGAGAGAAACATTCCCGGTATGCAGGTCGATATGAAGTGTATGGGTCTGAACAAAGGCCTTCTGGTGCAATTCAGCCTCCGCATCCTTGATAGAAGTTGTAGAGGATCGAACAAGCTTTCCAACGGAGGTCGAATCAAGTCAATATGGCCAGTGGTTCAAAAATACGACGGTTTCATCTTTAATGCCTGGAACCAGAACGCTATACCGAGCAGCATATCGATCAAGACCTCCTTCCTCCACCTCGATATGCATTAACCAGAAAAACAAAGTTGACCATCTTTGACTTTTTTTATTTTTGCATTTTAAGGTTATTTTGGGGATATTCCCTATAAATAGCTAACCCTACATCCAATCTTACTTATCCTTTCTCTTCCAAAAAGCTTTGCTTTGGTTATTCATAGAACAAGAACAAATCCCTTTGTGGGATGAGATTGCATCACTAATATATATTTTCATTTATGTTGTCCATTTACATGTTTATTTAGGTTAGACATTAGCATGATTTGCATTGTTTGGTGTTTTTTTCAGGTCTAAATGGAGCAAGGGAGACATTTGAAGAATGGTGAATGATGAGGACAAGAAGAACCGAGCAAGATGACCAAGATAACGGGCTCTAGGCTGCAACAAAGTCTTGTATCGACCGAAACTGAGAGAAACATCCCCGGTATGCAGGTCGATATGAAGTGTATGGGTCTGAACGAAGGCCTTCTGGTGCAATTCAGCCTACGCATCCTTGATAGAAGTTGTAGAGGATCGAACAAGCTTTCCAACGGAGGTCGAATCAAGTCAATATGGCCAGTAGTTCAAAAATACGACGGTTTCATCTTTAATGCCTGGAACTAGTACGCTGTACCGAGCAGCATATCGATCAAGACCTCCTTCCTCCACCTCGATATGCATTAACTCGAGAACCAAAGTTGACAATCTTTGACTTTTTTTATTTTTGCATTTTAAGGTTATTTTAGGGATATTCCCTATAAATAGCTAACCCTACATCCAATCTTACTTATCCTTTCTCTTCCCTGAAGCTTTGTTTTGGTTTTTCATATAACAAGAACTAATCCCTTTATGGGATGAGATTGGAGACTTGTATATATTTTTATTTATGTTATCCATTTACATGTTTATTTAGGTTAGACATTTGCATGTTTTGCATTGTTTGGAGTCTTTTTCAGGTCTAAATGGAGCAAGGGAGACATTTGGAGAATGGTGAATGATGAGGACAAGAAGAACCGAGCTTGATGACGGGCTCTAGGCTGCAACTAAGTGTGGTATCGACTAAAACTGAGAGAAAGCTGGCCGGGATGCAGGTCGATATGAAATGTATGGGTCTGAACGAAGGCCTTCTGCTGTGATTCAGCCTCCGCGTCCTTGATAGAAGTTGTAGAGGATCGAACAAGCTTTCCAACGGAGGTCGTATCAAGTCAATATGGTCAGTGGTTCAAAAGATACGACTGTTTCATCTTTAATGCCTGCAACCAGAACGCTGTACCGAGCAGCATATCGATCAAGACCTCCTTCTTCCACCTCGATATGCATTAACCCGAGAACCTAAGTTGACCATCTTTGACTTTTTTTATTTTTGCATTCTAAGATTATTTTGGGGATATTCCCTATAAATAGCTAACCCTACATCCTATCTTACTTATCCTTACTCTTCCCCAAAGCTTTGCTTTGGTTATTCATAGAACAAGAACAAATCCCTTTGTGGGATGAGATTGCATCACTAGTATATATTTTCATTTATGTTTTCCATTTACATGTTTATTTAGGTTAGACATTAGCATGATTTGCATTGTTTGGTGTTTTTTTCAGGTCTAAATGGAGCAAAAGAGACATTTGGAGAATGGTGAATGATGAGGACAAGAAGAACCGAGCATGATGACCAAGATAAGGGGCTCTAGGCTGCAACAAAGTCTTGTATCGACCAAAGCTGAGAGAAACATTCCCGGTATGCAGGTCGATATGAAATGTATGGATCTGAACGAAGGCCTTCTGCTGCGATTCAGCCTCCGTGTCCTTGATAGAAGTTGTAGAGGATCGAACAAGCTTTCCAATGAAGGTCGAATCAAGTCAATATGGTCAGTGGTACAAAAGATACGACGGTTTCATCTTTAATGACTGCAACTAGAATGCTGTACCGAGCAGCATATCGATCTAGACCTCCTTCCTCCACCTCGATATGCATTAACCCGAGAACCTAAGTTGACCATCTTTGACTTTTTTTATTTTTGTATTCTAAGATTATTTTGGGGATATTCCCTATAAATAGCTAACCCTACATCCTATCTTACTTATCCTTACTCTTCCCCAAAGCTTTGCTTTATTCATAGAACAAGAACAAATCCCTTTGTGGGATGAGATTGCATCACTAGTATATATTTTCATTTATGTTATCCATTTACATGTTTATTTAGGTTAGACATTAGCATGATTTGCATTGTTTGGTGCTTTTTTCAGGTCTAAATGGAGCAAGGGAGACATTTGGAGAATGGTGAATGATGAGGACAAGAAGAACCGAGCATGATGACCAAGATAACGGGCTCTAGGCTGCAACAAAGTCTAGTATCGACCAAAACTGAGAGAAACATTCCCGGTATGCAGGTCGATATGAAGTGTATGTGTCTGAACGAAGGCCTTCTGGTGCAATTCAGCCTCCGCATCCTTGATAGAAGTTGTAGAGGATCGAACAAGCTTTCCAACGGAGGTCTAATCAAGTCAATATGGCCAGTTGTTCAAAAATACGACGGTTTCATCTTTAATGCCTGGAACTAGTACGTTGTACCGAGCAGCATATCGATCAAGACCTCCTTCCTCCACCTCGATATGCATGAACCCGAGAACCAAAGTTGACCATCTTTGACTTTTTTTATTTTTGCATTTTAAGGTTATTTTGGGGATATTCCCTATAAATAGCTAACCCTACATCCAATCTTACTTATCCTTTCTCTTCCCTGAAGCTTTGTTTTGGTTTTTCATATAACAAGAACAAATCCCTTTATGGGATAAGATTAGACACTTGTATATATTTTTATTTATGTTATCCATTTACATGTTTATTTAGGTTAGACATTTGCATGTTTTGCATTGTTTGGAGTCTTTTTCAGGTCTAAATGGAGCAAGGGAGACATTTGGAGAATGGTGAATGATGAGGACAAGAAGAACCGAGCATGATGACGGGCTCTAGGCTGCAACTAAGTGTGGTATCGACTAAAACTGAGAGAAAGCTGCCCGGGATGCAGGTCGATATGAAATGTATAGGTCTGAACGAAGGCCTTCTGCTGCGATTCAGCCTCCGCGTCCTTGCTAGAAGTTGTAGAGGATCGAACAAGCTTTCCAACTGAGGTCGAATCAAGTCAATATGGTCAGTGGTTCAAAAGATACGACGGTTTCATCTTTAATGCCTGCAACCAGAACGCTGTACCGAGCAGCATATCGATCAAGACCTCCTTCCTCCACCTCGATATGCATTAACCCGAGAATCTAAGTTGACCATCTTTGACTTTTTTTATTTTTTGCATTCTAAGATTATTTTGAGGATATTCCCTATAAATAGCTAACTCTACATCCTATCTTACTTATCCTTACTCTTCCCCAAAGCTTTCCTTTGGTTATTCATAGAACAAGAACAAATCTCTTTGTGGGATGAGATTGCATCACTAGTATATATTTTCATTTATGTTATCCATTTACATGTTTATTTAGGTTAGACATTAGCATGATTTGCATTGTTTGGTGTTTTTTCAGGTCTAAATGGAGCAACGGAGACATTTGGAGATTGGTGAATGATGAGGACAAGAAGAACCGAGCATGATGACCAAGATAACGGGCTCTAGGCTGCAACAAAGTCTAGTAACGACCAAAACTGAGAGAAACATTCCCGGTATGCAGGTCGATATGAAGTGTATGGGTCTGAACGAAGGCCTTCTGGTGCAATTCAGCCTCCGCATCCTGGATAGAAGTTGTAGAGGATCGAACAAGCTTTCCAACGGAGGTCGAATCAAGTCAACATGGCCAGTGGTTCAAAAATACGACGGTTTCATCTTTAATGCCTGCAACTAGAATGCTGTACCGAGCAGCATATCGATCAAGACCGCCTTCCTCCACCTCGATATGCATTAACCCGAGAACCTAAATAGCTAACCCTACATCCTATCTTACTTATCCTTACTCTTCCCCAAAGCTTTGCTTTGGTTATTCATAGAACAAGAACAAATCCCTTTGTGGGATGAGATTGCATCTCTAGTATATATTTTCATTTATGTTATCCATTTACATGTTTATTTAGGTTAGACATTAGTATGATTTGCATTGTTTGGTGTTTTTTTTCAGGTCTAAATGGAGCAAGGGAGACATTTGGGGAATGGTGAATGATGAGGACAAGAAACATTCCCGGTATGCAGGTCGATATGAAGTGTATGGGTCTGAACGAAGGCCTTCTGGTGCAATTCAGCCTCCGCATCCTGGATAGAAGTTGTAGAGGATCGAACAAGCTTTCCAACGGAGGTCGAATCAAGTCAACATGGCCAGTGGTTCAAAAATACGACGGTTTCATCTTTAATGCCTGCAACTAGAATGCTGTACCGAGCAGCATATCGATCAAGACCGCCTTCCTCCACCTCGATATGCATTAACCCGAGAACCTAAATAGCTAACCCTACATCCTATCTTACTTATCCTTACTCTTCCCCAAAGCTTTGCTTTGGTTATTCATAGAACAAGAACAAATCCCTTTGTGGGATGAGATTGCATCTCTAGTATATATTTTCATTTATGTTATCCATTTACATGTTTATTTAGGTTAGACATTAGTATGATTTGCATTGTTTGGTGTTTTTTTCAGGTCTAAATGGAGCAAGGGAGACATTTGGGGAATGGTGAATGATGAGGACAAGAAGAACCGAGCATGATGACCAAGATAACGGGCTCTAGGCTGCAACAAAGTCTAGTATCGACCAAAACTGAGAGAAACATTCCCGGTATGCAGGTCGATATGAAGTGTATGGGTCTGAATGAAGGCCTTCTGGTGCAATTCAGCCTCTGCATCCTTGATAGAAGTTGTAGAGGATCGAACAAGCTTTCCAACGGAGGTCTAATCAAGTCAATATGGCCAGTGGTTCAAAAATACGACGGTTTCATCTTTAATGCCTGGAACTAGTACGTTGTACCGAGCAGCATATCGATCAAGACCTCCTTCCTCCACCTCGATATGCATGAACCCGAGAACCAAAGTTGACAATCTTTGACTTTTTTTATTTTTGCATTTTAAGGTTATTTTGGGGATATTCCCTATAAATAGCTGACCCTACATCCAATCTTACTTATCCTTTCTCTTCTCTGAAGCTTTGTTTTGGTTTTTCATATAACAAGAACAAATCCCTTTATGGGATGAGATTGGACACTTGTATATATTTTTATTTATGTTATCCATTTACATGTTTATTTAGGTTAGACATTTGCATGTTTTACATTGTTTGGAGTCTTTTTCAGGTCTAAATGGAGCAAGGGAGACATTTGGAGAATGGTGAATGATGAGGACAAGAAGAACCGAGCATGATGACGGGCTCTAGGCTGCAACTAAGTGTGGTATCGACTAAAACTGAGAGAAAGCTGCCTGGGATGCAGGTCGATATGAAATGTATGGGTCTGAACGAAGGCCTTCTGCTGCGATTCAGCCTCCGTGTCCTTGCTAGAAGTTGTAGAGGATCGAACAAGCTGTCCAACGGAGGTCGAATCAAGTCAATATGGTCAGTGGTTCAAAAGATACGACGGTTTCATCTTTAATGCCTGCAACCAGAACGCTGTACCGAGCAGCATATCGATCAAGACCTCCTTCCTCCACCTCGATATGCATGAACCCGAGAACCAAAGTTGACCATCTTTGACTTTTTTTATTTTTGCATTTTAAGGTTATTTTGGGGATATTCCCTATAAATAGCTAACCCTACATCCAATCTTACTTATCCTTTCTCTTCCCTGAAGCTTTGTTTTGGTTTTTCATATAACAAGAACAAATCCCTTTATGGGATAAGATTAGACACTTGTATATATTTTTATTTATGTTATCCATTTACATGTTTATTTAGGTTAGACATTTGCATGTTTTGCATTGTTTGGAGTCTTTTTCAGGTCTAAATGGAGCAAGGGAGACATTTGGAGAATGGTGAATGATGAGGACAAGAAGAACCGAGCATGATGACGGGCTCTAGGCTGCAACTAAGTGTGGTATCGACTAAAACTGAGAGAAAGCTGCCCGGGATGCAGGTCGATATGAAATGTATAGGTCTGAACGAAGGCCTTCTGCTGCGATTCAGCCTCCGCGTCCTTGCTAGAAGTTGTAGAGGATCGAACAAGCTTTCCAACTGAGGTCGAATCAAGTCAATATGGTCAGTGGTTCAAAAGATACGATGGTTTCATCTTTAATGCCTGCAACCAGAACGCTGTACCGAGCAGCATATCGATCAAGACCTCCTTCCTCCACCTCGATATGCATTAACCCGAGAATCTAAGTTGACCATCTTTGACTTTTTTTATTTTTGCATTCTAAGATTATTTTGAGGATATTCCCTATAAATTGCTAACTCTACATCCTATCTTACTTATCCTTACTCTTCCCCAAAGCTTTCCTTTGGTTATTCATAGAACAAGAACAAATCTCTTTGTGGGATGAGATTGCATCACTAGTATATATTTTCATTTATGTTATCCATTTACATGTTTATTTAGGTTAGACATTAGCATGATTTGCATTGTTTGGTGTTTTTTCAGGTCTAAATGGAGCAACGGAGACATTTGGAGATTGGTGAATGATGAGGACAAGAAGAACCGAGCATGATGACCAAGATAACGGGCTCTAGGCTGCAACAAAGTCTAGTAACGACCAAAACTGAGAGAAACATTCCCGGTATGCAGGTCGATATGAAGTGTATGGGTCTGAACGAAGGCCTTCTGGTGCAATTCAGCCTCCGCATCCTGGATAGAAGTTGTAGAGGATCGAACAAGCTTTCCAACGGAGGTCGAATCAAGTCAACATGGCCAGTGGTTCAAAAATACGACGGTTTCATCTTTAATGCCTGCAACTAGAATGCTGTACCGAGCAGCATATCGATCAAGACCGCCTTCCTCCACCTCGATATGCATTAACCCGAGAACCTAAATAGCTAACCCTACATCCTATCTTACTTATCCTTACTCTTCCCCAAAGCTTTGCTTTGGTTATTCATAGAACAAGAACAAATCCCTTTGTGGGATGAGATTGCATCTCTAGTATATATTTTCATTTATGTTATCCATTTACATGTTTATTTAGGTTAGACATTAGTATGATTTGCATTGTTTGGTGTTTTTTTCAGGTCTAAATGGAGCAAGGGAGACATTTGGGGAATGGTGAATGATGAGGACAAGAAACATTCCCGGTATGCAGGTCGATATGAAGTGTATGGGTCTGAACGAAGGCCTTCTGGTGCAATTCAGCCTCCGCATCCTGGATAGAAGTTGTAGAGGATCGAACAAGCTTTCCAACGGAGGTCGAATCAAGTCAACATGGCCAGTGGTTCAAAAATACGACGGTTTCATCTTTAATGCCTGCAACTAGAATGCTGTACCGAGCAGCATATCGATCAAGACCGCCTTCCTCCACCTCGATATGCATTAACCCGAGAACCTAAATAGCTAACCCTACATCCTATCTTACTTATCCTTACTCTTCCCCAAAGCTTTGCTTTGGTTATTCATAGAACAAGAACAAATCCCTTTGTGGGATGAGATTGCATCTCTAGTATATATTTTCATTTATGTTATCCATTTACATGTTTATTTAGGTTAGACATTAGTATGATTTGCATTGTTTGGTGTTTTTTTCAGGTCTAAATGGAGCAAGGGAGACATTTGGGGAATGGTGAATGATGAGGACAAGAAGAACCGAGCATGATGACCAAGATAACGGGCTCTAGGCTGCAACAAAGTCTAGTATCGACCAAAACTGAGAGAAACATTCCCGGTATGCAGGTCGATATGAAGTGTATGGGTCTGAATGAAGGCCTTCTGGTGCAATTCAGCCTCTGCATCCTTGATAGAAGTTGTAGAGGATCGAACAAGCTTTCCAACGGAGGTCTAATCAAGTCAATATGGCCAGTGGTTCAAAAATACGACGGTTTCATCTTTAATGCCTGGAACTAGTACGTTGTACCGAGCAGCATATCGATCAAGACCTCCTTCCTCCACCTCGATATGCATGAACCCGAGAACCAAAGTTGACCATCTTTGACTTTTTTTATTTTTGCATTTTAAGGTTATTTTGGGGATATTCCCTATAAATAGCTGACCCTACATCCAATCTTACTTATCCTTTCTCTTCTCTGAAGCTTTGTTTTGGTTTTTCATATAACAAGAACAAATCCCTTTATGGGATGAGATTGGACACTTGTATATATTTTTATTTATGTTATCCATTTACATGTTTATTTAGGTTAGACATTTGCATGTTTTACATTGTTTGGAGTCTTTTTCAGGTCTAAATGGAGCAAGGGAGACATTTGGAGAATGGTGAATGATGAGGACAAGAAGAACCGAGCATGATGACGGGCTCTAGGCTGCAACTAAGTGTGGTATCGACTAAAACTGAGAGAAAGCTGCCTGGGATGCAGGTCGATATGAAATGTATGGGTCTGAACGAAGGCCTTCTGCTGCGATTCAGCCTCCGTGTCCTTGCTAGAAGTTGTAGAGGATCGAACAAGCTGTCCAACGGAGGTCGAATCAAGTCAATATGGTCAGTGGTTCAAAAGATACGACGGTTTCATCTTTAATGCCTGCAACCAGAACGCTGTACCGAGCAGCATATCGATCAAGACCTCCTTCCTCCACCTCGATATGCATTAACCCGAGAATCTAAGTTGACCATCTTTGACTTTTTTTATTTTTGCATTCTAAGATTATTTTGAGGATATTCCCTATAAATAGCTAACTCTACATCCTATCTTACTTATCCTTACTCTTCCCCAAAGCTTTGCTTTGGTTATTCATAGAACAAGAACAAATCCCTTTGTGGGATGAGATTGCATCACTAGTATATATTTTCATTTATGTTATCCATTTACATGTTTATTTAGGTTAGACATTAGCATGATTTGCATTGTTTGGTGTTTTTTCAGGTCTAAATGGAGCAACGGAGACATTTGGAGATTGGTGAATGATGAGGACAAGAAGAACCGAGCATGATGACCAAGATAACGGGCTCTAGGCTGCAATAAGTCTAGTATCGACAAAAACTGAGAGAAACATCCCCGGTATGCAGGTCGATATGAAGTGTATGGGTCTGAACGAAGGCCTTCTGCTGCAATTCAGCCTCTGCATCCTGGATAGAAGTTGTAGACTATTGATCAAGCTTCCCAACGGAGGTCGAATCAAGTCAATATGGCCAGTGGTTCAAAAATACGACGGTTTCATCTTTAATGTCTGGAACCAGAACGCTGTACCGAGCAGCATATCGATCAAGACCTCCTTCCTCCACCTCGATATGCATTAACCAGAGAACCAAAGTTGACCATCTTTGACTTTTTTTATTTTTGCATTCTAAGATTATTTTGGGGATATTTCCTATAAATAGCTAACCCTACATCCAATCTTACTTATCCTTTCTCTTCCCCAAAGCTTTGCTTTGGTTATTCATAAAACAAGAACAAATCCCTTTGTGGGATGAGATAGCATCACTAGTATATATTTTCATTTATGTTATCCATTTACATGTTTATTTAGGTTAGACATTAGCATGATTTGCATTGTTTGGTGTTTTTTTCAGGTCTAAATGGAGCAAGGGAGACATTTGGAGAATGGTGAATGATGAGGACAAGAAGAACCGAGCATGATGACCAAGATAACGGGCTCTAGGCTGCAACAAAGTCTTGTATCGACCAAAACTGAGAGAAACATTCCCGGTATGCAGGTCGATATGAAATGTATGGGTCTGAACGAAGGCCTTCTGGTGCGATTCAGCCTCCTCGTCCTTCATAAAAGTTGTAGGGATCGAACAAGCTTTCCAACGGAGGTCGAATCAAGTCAATCTGGTCAGTGGTTCAAAAGATACGACGGTTTCATCTTCGATGCCTGCAACCAGAACGCTGTACAGAGCAGCATATCGATTAAGACCTCCTTCCTCTACCTCGATATGCATTAACCCGAGAACCAAAGTTGACCATCTTTGACTTTTTTTATTTTTGCATTCGAAGGTTATTTTGGGGATATTCCCTATAAATTGCTAACCCTACATCCAATCGTACTTATCCTTTCTCTTCCCCAAAGCTTTGCTTTAGTTATTCATAGAACAAAAACAAATCCCTTTGTGGGATGAGATTGCATCACTAGTATATATTTTCATTGATGTTATCCATTTACATGTTTATTTAGGTTAGACATTAGCATGATTTGCATTGTTTGGAGTTTTTCTCAGGTCTAAATAGAGCAAGGGAGACATTTGGAGAATGGTGAATGATGAGGACAAGAAGAACCGAGCATGATGACCAAGATGACGGGCTCTAGGCTGCAACAAAGTCTTGTATCGACCAAAGCTGAGAGAAACCTGCCCGGTATGCAGGTCGATATGAAATGTATGGGTCTGAACGAAGGCCTTTTGGTGCGATTCAGCCTCCTCGTCCTTCATAAAAGTTGTAGGGATCAAACAAGCTTTCCAACGGAGATCGAATCAAGTCAATCTGGTCAGTGGTTCAAAAGATACAACGGTTTCATCTTCGATTCCTGCAACCAGAAAGCTGTACAGAGCAGCATATCGATCAAGACCTCCTTCCTCCACCTCGATATGCATTAACCTGAGAACCAAAGTTGACCATCTTTGACTTTTTTTATTTTTGCATTCGAAAGTTATTTTGGGGATATTCCCTATAAATAGCTAACCCTACATCCAATCTTACTTATCATTTCTCTTCCCCAAAGCTTTGCTTTGGTTATTCATAGAACAAAAACAAATCCCTTTGTGGGATGAGATTGCATCACTAGTATATATTTTCATTGATGTTATCCATTTACATGTTTATTTAGGGTAGACATTAGCATGATTTGCATTGTTTGGAGTTTTTTTCAGGTCTAAATAGAGCAAGGGAGACATTTGGAGAATGTTGAATGATTAGGACAAGAAGAACCGAGCATGATGACCAAGATGACGGGCTCTAGGCTGCAACAAAGTCTTGTATCGAACACAGCTGAGAGAAACCTGCCCGGTATGCAGGTCGATATGAAATGTATGGGTCTGAACGAAGGCCTTCTGGTGCGATTCAGCCTCCTCGTCCTTCATAAAAGTTGTAGGGATCGAACAAGCTTTCCAACGGAGGTCGAATCAAGTCAATCTGGTCAGTGGTTCAAAACATACGACGGTTTCATCTTCAATGCCTGCAACCAGAACGCTGTACAGAGCAGCATATCGATCAAGACCTCCTTCCTCAACCTCGATATGCATTAACCCGAGAACCTAAGTTGACCATCTTTGACTTTTTTTATTTTTGCATTATAAGATTATTTTGGGGATATTCCCTATAAATAGCTAACCCTACATCCTATCTTACTTATCCTTACTCTTCCCCAAAACTTTGCTTTGGTTATTCATAGAACAAGAACAAATCCCTTTGTGGGATGAGATTGCATCACTAGTATATATTTTCATTTATGTTATCCATTTACAGTTTATTTAGGTTAGACATTAGCATGATTTGCATTGTTTGGTGTTTTTTTCAGGTCTAAATGGAGCAAGCGAGACATTTGGAGAATGGTGAATGATGAGGACAAGAAGAACCGAGCATGATGACCAAGATAACGGGCTCTAGGCTACAACAAAGTCTTGTATCGACCAAAACTGAGAGAAACATTCCCGGTATGCAGGTCGATATGAAATGTATGGGTCTGAGCGAAGGCCTTCTGGTGCGATTCAGCCTCTGCGTCCTTGATAGAAGTTGTAGAGGATCGAACAAGCTTTCCAACGGAAGTCGAATAAAGTCAATCTGTTCAGTGGTTCAAAAGATACGACGGTTTCATCTTTAATGCCTGCAACCAGAACCCTGCACCGAGCAGCATATCGATCAAGACCTCCTTCCTCCACCTCGATATGCATTAACCCCAGAACCAAAGTTGACCATCTTTGACTGCTTTTATTTTTGCATTCTAAGGTTGTTTTGGGGATGTTCCCTATAAATAGCTAACCCTACATCCAATCTTTATTATCATTTCTCTTCCCCAAAGCTTTGCTTTGGTTATTCATAGAACAAGAACAAATCTTTTTGTGAGATGAGATTGGATCACTTGTATATATTTTCATTTATGTTATCCATTTACATGTTTATTTAGGTTAGACATTAGCATGTTTTGCATTGTTTGGAGTCTTTTTCAGGTCTAAATGGAGCAAAGGAGATGTTTGGAGAATGGTGAATGATGAGGACAAGAAGAACCGAGCATGATGACCAAGATGACGTGCTGTAGGTTGCACCAAAGTCTTGTATCGACCAAAGCTGAGAGAAAGCTGCCCAGTATGCAGGTCAATAAGAAATGTATGGGTTCGAACGAAGGCCTTCTGGTGCGATTCAGCCTCCGTGTCCTTTGTAGAAGTTGTAGAGGATCGAACAAGCTTTCCAACGGTGGTCGAATAAGGTCAATATTGTCAGTGGTTCAAAAGATACAACGGTTTCATCTTTAAAGCCAGCAACCAGAACGCTGTACCGAGCAGCATAACGATCAAGACCTCCTTCCTCCATCTCGATATGCATTAACCTGAGAACCAAAGTTGACCATCCTTGACTTTTTTTATTTTTACATTCTAAGATTATTTTGGGGATATTTCCTATAAATAGCTAACCCTACATCCAATCTTACTTATCCTTTCTCTTCCCCAAAGTTTTGCTTTATTCATAGAACAAGAACTAATCCCTTTGTGGGATGAGATTGCATCACATGTATATATTTTCATTTATGTTATCCATTTACATGTTTGTTTAGGTTAGACATTAGCATGATTTGCATTGTATGGAGTTTTTTCAGGTCTAAATGGAGCAAGGGAGACATTTGGAAAATGGTGAATGATGAGGACAAGAAGAACCGAGCATGATGATCAAGATGACGGGCACTAGGCTGCAACAAAGTCTTGTATCGACCAAAACTGAGAGAAACATTCCCAGTATGCAGGTCAATATGAAATGTATGGGTCTGAACGAAGGCCTACTGGTGCGATTCAGCCTCCGCGTCCCTTATAGAAGTTGTAGAGGATCGAACAAGCTTTCCAACGCGGGTCGAATGAAGTCAATATGGTCAGTGGTTCATATGATACGACGGTCTCATCTTCGATACGACGGTTTTATCTTCACTGCCCGCAACCAGAATGCTGTACCGAGCAGCATATCGATCAAGACCTCCTTCCTCCACCTCGATATGCATTAACCCGAGAACCAAAGTTGACCATCATTGACTCTTTTATTTTTGCATTCTAAGGTTATTTTGGGGATGTTCCCTATAAATAGCTAACCCTACATCCAATCTTACTTATCCTTTCTCTTCCCTAAAGCTTTGTTTTGATTTTTCATATAACAAAAACAAATTCCTTTGTAGGATGAGATTGGATCACTTGTATATATTTTCATTTATGTTATCCATTTGCATTTTATTTAGGTTAAACATTAGCATGTTTTGCATTGTTTTAAGTCTTTTTCATGTCTAAATGGAGCAAGAGAGATATTTGGAAAATGGTGAATGATGAGGACAACAAGAACAGAGCATGACCAAGATGACGGGCTCTAGGTTGCACCAAAGTCTTGTATCGACCAAAGCTGAGAGAAACCTGCTCGGTATGCAGGTCGATATAAAATGTATGGGTCCGAACGAAGGCCTTATGTTTCGATTCAGCCTCTGCATCCTTTACAGAAGTTGTAGAGGATCGAACAAGCTTTCCAACGGGGGTCGAATGAAGTCAATATGGTTTGTGGTTCAAAAGATATGACGGTTTCATCTTCACTGCCCACAACCAGAACGCTTTACCGAGCAGCATATCAATCAAGACCTCCTTCCTCCACCTTGATATGCATTAAGCCGAGAACTAAAGTTGACCATCTTTGACTCTTATATTTTTGCTTTCTAAGGAAATTTTGGGAATGTTCCCTATAAATAGCTAATCCTAGATCCAATCTCACTTATCCTTTCTCTTTCCCAAAGCCTTGCTTTCGTTTTTCATAGAACAAGAACAAATTCCTTTGTGGGATGAGATTGGACACTTGTATATGTTTTTATTTATGGTATCCATTTACATGTTTATTTAGGTTAGACATTTGCATGTTTTGCATTGTTTGGAGTCTTTTTCAGGTCTAAATAGAGCGAGAGAGACATTTGGAGAATGGTGAATGATGAGGACATGAAGAACCGAGCATGATGACCAAGATAACGGGCTCTAGGCTGCAACAAAGTCTTGTATTAACCAAAACTGAGAGAAACATTCCCGGTATGCAGGTCGATATGAAATGTATGGGTCCGAACGAAGGCCTTCTGGTGCGATTCAGCCTCCGCGTCCTTCGTAGAAGTTGTAGAGGATCGAACAAGCTTTCCAACGGTGGTCGAATCAAGTCAATATTGTCAGTGGTTCAAAAGATACAACGGTTTCATCTTCAATGCCTGCAACCAGAACGCTGTATCGAGCAGCATAACGATCAAGACCTCCTTCCTCCACCTCGATATGCATTAACTCGAGAACCAAAGTTGACCATCTTTGACTTTTTTTATTTTTGCATTCTAAGGATATTTTTGGGAAATTCCCTATAAATAGCTAACCCTACATCCAATCTTACTTATCCTTTCTCTTCCCCAAAGCTTTGCTTTGGTTATTCATTAAACCAGAACTAATCCCTATGTGGGATGAGATTGCATCACTTGTATATATTTTCATTTATGTTATCCATTTACATGTTTATTTAGGTTAGAAATTAGCATGATTTGCATTGTATGGAGTTTTTTTCAGGTCTAAATGGAGCAAGGGAGACATTTGGAGAATGGTGAATAATGAGGACAAGAAGAACCGAGCATGATGATCAAGATGACGGGCTCTAGGCTGCAACAAAGTCTTGTATCGACCAAAACTGAGAGAAACATTCCCGGTATGCAGATTGATATGAAATGTATGGGTCTGAACGAAGGCCTACTGGTGCGATTCAGCCTCCGCGTCCTTTATAGAAGTTGTAGAAGATCGAAGACGCTTTCCAACGCGGGTCGAATGAAGTCAATATGGTCAGTGGTTCAAATGATACGACGGTTTCATCTTCACTGCCCGCAACCAGAACGCTGTACCGAGCAGCATATCGATCAAGACCTCCTTCCTCCACCTCGATATGTATTAACCCGAGAACCAAAGTTGACCATCATTGACTCTTTTATTTTTGCATTCTAAGGTTATTTTGGGGATGTTCCCTATAAATAGCTAACCCTACATCCAATCTTACTTATCTTTTCTCTTCCCTAAAGCTTTGTTTTGATTTTTCATATAACAAGAACAAATCCCTTTGTGGGATGAGATTGGATCACTTGTATATATTTTCATTTATGTTATCCATTTGCATGTTTATTTTAGTTACACATTAGCATGTTTTGCATTGTTTGAAGTCTTTTTCATGTCTAATTGGAGAAAGATAGATATTTGGAGAATGGTGAATGATGAGGACAACAAGAACCGAGCATGATGACCAAGATGACGTGCTCTAGGTTGCACCAAAGTCTTGTATCGACCAAAGCTGAGAGAAACCTGCTCGGTATGCAGGTCGATATAAAATGTATGGGTCCGAATGAAGGCCTTCTGTTTCGATTCAGCCTCTGCGTCCTTAACAGAAGTTATAGAGGATCGAACAAGTTTTCCAACGGGGGTCGAATGATGTCAATATGGTTTGTGGTTCAAAAGATATTACGGTTTCATCTTCACTGCCCACAACCAGAACGCTGTACCGAGCAGCATATCAATCAAGACCTCCTTCCTCCACCTTGATATGCATTAACCCGAGAACCTAAGTTGACCATCTTTGATTCTAATATTTTTGCTTTCTAAGGAAATTTTGGGAATGTTCCCTATAAATAGCTAACCCTAGATCCAATCTCAATTATCCTTTCTCTTTCCCAAAGCCTTGGTTTCGTTTTTCATAAAACAAGAACAAATTCCTTTGTGGGATGAGATTGGACACTTGTATATGTTTTTATTTATGGTATCCATTTACATGTTTATTTAGGTTAGACATTTGCATGTTTTGCGTTGTTTGGAGTCTTTTTCAGGTCTTAATGGAGCATGGGAGACATTTGGAGAATGGTGAATGATGAGGACAAGAAGAACCGAGCATGATGACCAAGATAACGGGCTCTAGGCTGCAACAAAGTCTTGTATTAACCAAAACTGAGAGAAACATTCCCGGTATGCAGGTCGATATGAAATGTATGGGTCCGAACGAAGGCCTTCTGGTGCGATTCAGCCTCCGCGTCCTTCGTAGAAGTTGTAGAGGATCGAACAAGCTTTCCAACGGTGGTCGAATCAAGTCAATATTGTCAGTGGTTCAACAGATACGACGATTTCATCTTTAATGCTTGCAACCAGAACGCTGTACCGAGCAGCATATCGATCAAGACCTCCTTCCTCCACCTCGATATGCATTAACCCGAGAACCTAAGTTGACCATCTTTGACTTTTTTTATTTTTGCATTATAAGATTATTTTGGGGATATTCCCTATAAATAGCTAACCCTACATCCAATCTTACTTATCCTTTCTCTTCCCTGAAGCTTTGTTTTGGTTTTTCGTATAACAAGAACAAATCCCTTTATGGGATGAGATTGGACACTTGTATATATTTTTATTTATGTTATCCATTTACATGTTTATTTAGGTTAGACATTTGCATGTTTTGCATTGTTTGGAGTCTTTTTCAGGTCTAAATGGAGCAAGGGAGACATTTGGAGAATGGTGAATGATGAGGACAAGAAGAACCGAGCATGATGACCAAGATAACGGGCTCTAGGCTGCAACAAAGTCTTGTATTAACCAAAACTGAGAGAAACATTCCCGGTATGCAGGTCGATATGTAATGTATGGGTCTGAACGAAGGCATTCTGGTGCGATTTAGCCTCCGCGTCCTTGATAGAAGTTGTAGAGGATCAAACAAGCTTTCCAACGGAAGTCGAATCAAGTCAATCTGGTCAGTGGTTCAAACGATACGACGGTTTTTCTTTAATACCTGCAACCAGAACTCTGTACCGAGCAGCATATCGATCAAGACCTCCTTCCTCCACCTCGATATGTATTAACCCCAGAACCAAAGTTGACCATCTTTGACTTCTTTAATTTTTGCATTATAAGGTTATTTTGGGGATGTTCCCTATAAATAACTAACCCTATATCCAATCTTACTTATCATTTCTCTTCTCCAAAGCTTCGCTTTGGATCACTTGTATATATTTTCATTTATGTTATCCATTTACATGTTTATTTAGGTTAGACATTAGCATGTTTTGCATTGTTTGGAGTCTTTTTCAGGTCTAAATGGAGCAAGGGAGATGTTTGGAGAATGGTGAATGATGAGGACATGAAGAACCGAGCATGATGACCAAGATGACGGGCTGTAGGTTACACCAAAGTCTTGTATCGACCAAAGCTGAGAGAAAGCTGCCCGGTATGCAGGTCAATATGAAATGTATGGGTTCGAACGAAGGCCTTCTGGTGCGATTCAGCCTCCGTGTCCTTCATAGATCTTGTAGAGGATCGAACAAGCTTTCCAACGGTGGTCGAATCAAGTCAATATTGTCAGTGGTTCAACAGATACGACGATTTCATCTTTAATGCTTGCAACCAGAACGCTGTACCGAGCAGCATATCGATCAAGACCTCCTTCCTCCACCTCGATATGCATTAACCCGAGAACCTAAGTTGACCATCTTTGACTTTTTTTATTTTTGCATTATAAGATTATTTTGGGGATATTCCCTATAAATAGCTAACCCTACATCCAATCTTACTTATCCTTACTCTTCCCCAAAGCTTTGCTTTGGTTATTCATAGAACAAGAACAAATCTCTTTGTGGGATGAGATTGCATCACTAGTATATATTTTCATTTATGTTATCCATTTACATGTTTATTTAGGTTAGACATTAGCATGATTTGCATTGTTTGGTGGTTTTTTCAGGTCTAAATGGAGCAAGGGAGACATTTGGAGAATGGTGAATGATGAGGACAAGAAGAACCGAGCATGATGACCAAGATAACGGGCTCTAGGCTGCAACAAAGTCTAGTATCGACCAAAACTGAGAGAAACATTCCCGGTATGCAGGTCGATATGAAGTGTATGGGTCTGAACAAAGGCCTTCTGGTGCAATTCAGCCTCCACATCCTTGATAGAAGTTGTAGAGGATCGAACAAGCTTTCCAACGGAGGTCGAATCAATTCAATATGGCCAGTGGTTCAAAAATACGACGGTTTCATCTTTAATGCCAGGAACTAGTACGCTGTACCGAGCAGCATATCGATCAAGACCTCCTTCCTCCACCTCGATATGCATTAACCCGAGAACCAAAGTTGACCTTTTTTGACTTTTTTTATTTTTGCATTTTAAGGTTATTTTGGGGATATTCTCTATAAATAGCTAACCCTATATCCAATCTTACTTATCCTTTCTCTTCCCCAAAGCTTTGCTTTGGTTATTTATTAAACAAGAACTAATCCCTTTGTGGGATGAGATTGCATCACTTGTATATATTTTCATTTATGTTATCCATTTATATGTTTATTTAGGTTAGCCATTAGCATGATTTGCATTGTATGGTGTTTTTTTCAGGTCTAAATGGAGCAAGGGAGACATTTGGAGAATGGTGAATGATGAGGACAAGAAGAACCGAGCATGATGACCAAGATAACGGGCTCTAGGCTGCAACAAAGTTTAGTATCGACCAAAACTGAGAGAAACATTCCCGATATGCAGGTCGATATGAAGTGTATGGGTCTGAACGAAGGCCTTCTGGTGCGATTCAGCCTCCGCATCCTTGATTGAAGTTGTAGAGGATCGAACAAGCTTTCCAACGGAGGTCGAATCAAGTCAATATGGCCAGTGGTTCAAAAATACGACGGTTTCATCTTTAATGCCTGGAACCAGAACGTTGTACCGAGCTGCATATCGATCAAGACCTCCTTCCTCCACCTCGATATGCATTAACCAGAGAACCAAAGTTGACCATCTTTGACTTTTTTATTTTTGCATTTTCAGGTTATTTTGGGGATATTCCCTATAAATAGCTAACCCTACATCCAATCTTACTTATCATTTTTCTTCCCCAAAGCTTTGCTTTGGTTATTTATAGAACAAGAACAAATCTCTTTGTGGGATGAGATTGCATCACTAGTTTATATTTTCATTTATTTTATCCATTTACATGTTTATTTAGGTTAGACATTAGAATGATTTGCATTGTTTGGATGTTTTTTCAGGTCTAAATGGAGCAAGGGAGATATTTGGAGAATGGTGAATGATGAGGACAAGAAGAACCGAGCATAATGACCAAGATAACGGGCTCTAGGCTGCAACAAAGTCTAGTATCGACCAAAACTGAGAGAAACATTCCCGGTATGCAGGTCAATATGAAGTGTATGGGTCTGAACGAAGGCCTTCTGGTGCGATTTTGCCTCCGCGTCCTTGATAGAAGTTGTAGAGGATCAAACAAGCTTTCCAACGGAAGTCGAATCAAGTCAATCTGGTCAGTGGTTCAAAAGATACGACGGTTTTTCTTTAATGCCTGCAACCAGAACTCTGTACCGAGCAGCATATCGATCAAGACCTCCTTCCTCCACCTCGATATGTATTAACCCCAGAACCAAAGTTGACCATCTTTGACTTCTTTTATTTTTGCATTATAAGGTTATTTTGGGGATGTTCCCTATAAATAACTAACCCTATATCCAATCTTACTTATCATTTCTCTTCCCCAAAGCTTCGCTTTGGATCACTTGTATATATTTTCATTTATGTTATCCATTTACATGTTTATTTAGGTTAGACATTAGCATGTTTTGCATTGTTTGGAGTCTTTTTCAGGTCTAAATGGAGCAAGGGAGATGTTTGGAGAATGGTGAATGATGAGGACATGAAGAACCGAGCATGATGACCAAGATGATGGGCTGTAGGTTGCACCAAAGTCTTGTATCGACCAAAGCTGAGAGAAAGCTGCCCGGTATGCAGGTCAATATGAAATGTATGGGTTCGAACGAAGGCCTTCTGGTGCGATTCAGCCTCCGTGTCCTTCATAGATGTTGTAGAGGATCGAACAAGCTTTCCAACGGTGTTCGAATCAAGTCAATATTGTCAGTGGTTCAACAGATACGACGATTTCATCTTTAATGCTTGCAACCAGAACGCTGTACCGAGCAGCATATCGATCAAGACCTCCTTCCTCCACCTCGATATGCATTAACCCGAGAACCTAAGTAGACCATCTTTGACTTTTTTTATTTTTGCATTATAAGATTATTTTGGGGATATTCCCTATAAATAGCTAACCCTACATCCAATCTTACTTATCCTTACTCTTTCCCAAAGCTTTGCTTTGGTTATTCATAGAACAAGAACAAATCTCTTTGTGGGATGAGATTGCATCACTAGTATATATTTTCATTTATGTTATCCATTTACATGTTTATTTAGGTTAGACATTAGCATGATTTGCATTGTTTGGTGTTTTTTTCAGGTCTAAATGGAGCAAGGGAGACATTTGGAGAATGGTGAATGATGAGGACAAGAAGAACCGAGCATGATGACCAAGATAACGGGCTCTAGGCTGCAACAAAGTCTAGTATCGACCAAAACTGAGAGAAACATTCCCGGTATGCAGGTCGATATGAAGTGTATGGGTCTGAACAAAGGCCTTCTGGTGCAATTCAGCCTCCACATCCTTGATAGAAGTTGTAGAGGATCGAACAAGCTTTCCAACGGAGGTCGAATCAATTCAATATGGCCAGTGTTTCAAAAATACGACGGTTTCATCTTTAATGCCAGGAACTAGTACGCTGTACCGAGCAGCATATCGATCAAGACCTCCTTCCTCCACCTCGATATGCATTAACCCGAGAACCAAAGTTGACCTTTTTTGACTTTTTTTATTTTTGCATTTTAAAGTTATTTTGGGGATATTCTCTATAAATAGCTAACCCTATATCCAATCTTACTTATCCTTTCTCTTCCCCAAAGCTTTGCTTTGGTTATTTATTAAACAAGAACTAATCCCTTTGTGGGATGAGATTGCATCACTTGTATATATTTTCATTTATGTTATCCATTTATATGTTTATTTAGGTTAGCCATTAGCATGATTTGCATTGTATGGTGTTTTTTTCAGGTCTAAATGGAGCAAGGGAGACATTTGGAGAATGGTGAATGATGAGGACAAGAAGAACCGAGCATGATGACCAAGATAACGGGCTCTAGGATGCAACAAAGTCTAGTATCGACCAAAACTGAGAGAAACATTCCCGGTATGCAGGTCGATATGAAGTGTATGGGTCTGAACGAAGGCCTTCTGTTGCGATTTAGCCTCCGCGTCCTTCATAGAAGTTGTAGAGGATCAAACAAGCTTTCCAACGGAAGTCGAATCAAGTCAATCTGGTCAGTGGTTCAAACGATACGACGGTTTTTCTTTAATGCCTGCAACCAGAACTCTGTACCGAGCAGCATATCGATCAAGACCTCCTTCCTCCACCTCGATATGTATTAACCCCAGAACCAAAGTTGACCATCTTTGACTTCTTTTATTTTTGCATTATAAGGTTATTTTGGGGATGTTCCCTATAAATAACTAACCCTATATCCAATCTTACTTATCATTTCTCTTCCCCAAAGCTTCGCTTTGGATCACTTGTATATATTTTCATTTATGTTATCCATTTACATGTTTATTTAGGTTAGACATTAGCATGTTTTGCATTGTTTGGAGTCTTTTTCAGGTCTAAATGGAGCAAGGGAGATGTTTGGAGAATGGTGAATGATGAGGACATGAAGAACCGAGCATGATGACCAAGATGATGGGCTGTAGGTTGCACCAAAGTCTTGTATCGACCAAAGCTGAGAGAAAGCTGCCCGGTATGCAGGTCAATATGAAATGTATGGGTTCGAACGAAGGCCTTCTGGTGCGATTCAGCCTCCGTGTCCTTCATAGATGTTGTAGAGGATCGAACAAGCTTTCCAACGGTGTTCGAATCAAGTCAATATTGTCAGTGGTTCAACAGATACGACGATTTCATCTTTAATGCTTGCAACCAGAACGCTGTACCGAGCAGCATATCGATCAAGACCTCCTTCCTCCACCTCGATATGCATTAACCCGAGAACCTAAGTAGACCATCTTTGACTTTTTTTTATTTTTGCATTATAAGATTATTTTGGGGATATTCCCTATAAATAGCTAACCCTACATCCAATCTTACTTATCCTTACTCTTCCCCAAAGCTTTGCTTTGGTTATTCATAGAACAAGAACAAATCTCTTTGTGGGATGAGATTGCATCACTAGTATATATTTTCATTTATGTTATCCATTTACATGTTTATTTAGGTTAGACATTAGCATGATTTGCATTGTTTGGTGTTTTTTTCAGGTCTAAATGGAGCAAGGGAGACATTTGGAGAATGGTGAATGATGAGGACAAGAAGAACCGAGCATGATGACCAAGATAACGGGCTCTAGGCTGCAACAAAGTCTAGTATCGACCAAAACTGAGAGAAACATTCCCGGTATGCAGGTCGATATGAAGTGTATGGGTCTGAACAAAGGCCTTCTGGTGCAATTCAGCCTCCACATCCTTGATAGAAGTTGTAGAGGATCGAACAAGCTTTCCAACGGAGGTCGAATCAATTCAATATGGCCAGTGTTTCAAAAATACGACGGTTTCATCTTTAATGCCAGGAACTAGTACGCTGTACCGAGCAGCATATCGATCAAGACCTCCTTCCTCCACCTCGATATGCATTAACCCGAGAACCAAAGTTGACCTTTTTTGACTTTTTTTATTTTTGCATTTTAAGGTTATTTTGGGGATATTCTCTATAAATAGCTAACCCTATATCCAATCTTACTTATCCTTTCTCTTCCCCAAAGCTTTGCTTTGGTTATTTATTAAACAAGAACTAATCCCTTTGTGGGATGAGATTGCATCACTTGTATATATTTTCATTTATGTTATCCATTTATATGTTTATTTAGGTTAGCCATTAGCATGATTTGCATTGTATGGTGTTTTTTTCAGGTCTAAATGGAGCAAGGGAGACATTTGGAGAATGGTGAATGATGAGGACAAGAAGAACCGAGCATGATGACCAAGATAACGGGCTCTAGGATGCAACAAAGTCTAGTATCGACCAAAACTGAGAGAAACATTCCCGGTATGCAGGTCGATATGAAGTGTATGGGTCTGAACGAAGGCCTTCTGTTGCGATTTAGCCTCCGCGTCCTTCATAGAAGTTGTAGAGGATCAAACAAGCTTTCCAACGGAAGTCGAATCAAGTCAATCTGGTCAGTGGTTCAAACGATACGACGGTTTTTCTTTAATGCCTGCAACCAGAACTCTGTACCGAGCAGCATATCGATCAAGACCTCCTTCCTCCACCTCGATATGTATTAACCCCAGAACCAAAGTTGACCATCTTTGACTTCTTTTATTTTTGCATTATAAGGTTATTTTGGGGATGTTCCCTATAAATAACTAACCCTATATCCAATCTTACTTATCATTTCTCTTCCCCAAAGCTTCGCTTTGGATCACTTGTATATATTTTCATTTATGTTATCCATTTACATGTTTATTTAGGTTAGACATTAGCATGTTTTGCATTGTTTGGAGTCTTTTTCAGGTCTAAATGGAGCAAGGGAGATGTTTGGAGAATGGTGAATGATGAGGACATGAAGAACCGAGCATGATGACCAAGATGACGGGCTGTAGGTTGCACCAAAGTCTTGTATCGACCAAAGCTGAGAGAAAGCTGCCCGGTATGCAGGTCAATATGAAATGTATGGGTTCGAACGAAGGCCTTCTGGTGCGATTCAGCCTCCGTGTCCTTCATAGATGTTGTAGAGGATCGAACAAGCTTTCCAACGGTGGTCGAATCAAGTCAATATTGTCAGTGGTTCAACAGATACGACGATTTCATCTTTAATGCTTGCAACCAGAACGCTGTACCGAGCAGCATATCGATCAAGACCTCCTTCCTCCACCTTGATATGCATTAACCCGAGAACCTAAGTTGACCATCTTTGACTTTTTTTATTTTTGCATTATAAGATTATTTTGGGGATATTCCCTATAAATAGCTAACCCTACATCCAATCTTACTTATACTTACTCTTCCCCAAAGCTTTGCTTTGGTTATTCATAGAACAAGAACAAATCTCTTTGTGGGATGAGATTGCATCACTAGTATATATTTTCATTTATGTTATCCATTTACATGTTTATTTAGGTTAGACATTAGCATGATTTGCATTGTTTGGTGTTTTTTTCAGGTCTAAATGGAGCAAGAGAGACATTTGGAGAATGGTGAATGATGAGGACAAGAAGAACCGAGCATGATGACCAAGATAACGGGCTCTAGGCTGCAACAAAGTCTAGTATCGACCAAAACTGAGAGAAACATTCCCGGTATGCAGGTCGATATGAAGTGTATGGGTCTGAACAAAGGCCTTCTGGTGCAATTCAGCCTCCACATCCTTGATAGAAGTTGTAGAGGATCGAACAAGCTTTCCAACGGAGGTCGAATCAATTCAATATGGCCAGTGGTTCAAAAATACGACGGTTTCATCTTTAATGCCAGGAACTAGTACGCTGTACCGAGCAGCATATCGATCAAGACCTCCTTCCTCCACCTCGATATGCATTAACACGAGAACCAAAGTTGACCTTTTTTGACTTTTTTTATTTTTGCATTTTAAGGTTATTTTGGGGATATTCTCTATAAATAGCTAACCCTATATCCAATCTTACTTATCCTTTCTCTTCCCCAAAGCTTTGCTTTGGTTATTTATTAAACAAGAACTAATCCCTTTGTGGGATGAGATTGCATCACTTGTATATATTTTCATTTATGTTATCCATTTATATGTTTATTTAGGTTAGCCATTAGCATGATTTGCATTGTATGGTGTTTTTTTCAGGTCTAAATGGAGCAAGGGAGACATTTGGAGAATGGTGAATGATGAGGACAAGAAGAACCGAGCATGATGACCAAGATAACGGGCTCTAGGCTGCAACAAAGTCTAGTATCGACCAAAACTGAGAGAAACATTCCCGGTATGCAGGTCGATATGAAGTGTATGGGTCTGAACGAAGGCCTTCTGGTGCGATTTAGCCTCCGCGTCCTTGATAGAAGTTGTAGAGGATCAAACAAGCTTTCCAACGGAAGTCGAATCAAGTCAATCTGGTCAGTGGTTCAAAAGATACGACGGTTTTTCTTTAATGCGTGCAACCAGAACTCTGTACCGAGCAGCATATCGATCAAGACCTCCTTCCTCCACCTCGATATGTATGAACCCCAGAACCAAAGTTGACCATCTTTAACTTCTTTTATTTTTGCATTATAAGGTTATTTTGGGGATGTTCCCTATAAATAACTAACCCTATATCCAATCTTACTTATCATTTCTCTTCCCCAAAGCTTTGCTTTGGATCACTTGTATATATTTTCGTTTATGTTATCCATTTACATGTTTATTTAGGTTAGACATTAGCATGTTTTGCATTGTTTGGAGTTTTTTTCAGGTCTAAATGGAGCAAGGGAGATGTTTGGAGAATGGTGAATGATGAGGACATGAAGAACCGAGCATGATGACCAAGATGACGGGCTGTAGGTTGCACCAAAGTCTTGTATCAACCAAAGCTGAGAGAAAGCTGCCCGGTATGCAGGTCAATATGAAATGTATGGGTTCGAACGAAGGCCTTCTGGTGCGATTCAGCCTCCGCGTCCTTCATAGATGTTGTAGAGGATCGAACAAGCTTTCCAACGGTGGTCGAATCAAGTCAATATTGTCAGTGGTTCAACAGATACGACGATTTCATCTTTAATGCTTGCAACCAGAACGCTGTACCGAGCAGCATATCGATCAAGACCTCCTTCCTCCACCTCGATATGCATTAACCCGAGAACCTAAGTTGACCATCTTTGACTTTTTTTATTTTTGCATTATAAGATTATTTTGGGGATATTCCCTATAAATAGCTAACCCTACATCCAATCTTACTTATCCTTACTCTTCCCCAAAGCTTTGCTTTGGTTATTCATAGAACAAGAACAAATCTCTTTGTGGGATGAGATTGCATCACTAGTATATATTTTCATTTATGTTATCCATTTACATGTTTATTTAGGTTAGACATTAGCATGATTTGCATTGTTTGGTGTTTTTTTCAGGTCTAAATGGAGCAAGGGAGACATTTGGAGAATGGTGAATGATGAGGACAAGAAGAACCGAGCATGATGACCAAGATAACGGGCTCTAGGCTGCAACAAAGTCTAGTATCGACCAAAACTGAGAGAAACATTCCCGGTATGCAGGTCGATATGAAGTGTATGGGTCTGAACAAAGGCCTTCTGGTGTAATTCAGCCTCCACATCCTTGATAGAAGTTGTAGAGGATCGAACAAGCTTTCCAACGGAGGTCGAATCAATTTAATATGGCCAGTGGTTCAAAAATACGACGGTTTCATCTTTAATGCCTGGAACCAGAATGTTGTACCGAGCTGCATATCGATCAAGACCTCCTTCCTCCACCTCGATATGCATTAACTAGAGAACCAAAGTTGACCATCTTTGACTTTTTTATTTTTGCATTTTCAGGTTATTTTGGGGATATTCCCTATAAATAGCTAACCCTACATCCAATCTTACTTATCATTTTTCTTCCCCAAAGCTTTGCTTTGGTTATTTATAGAACAAGAACAAATCTCTTTGTGGGATGAGATTGCATCACTAGTTTATATTTTCATTTATTTTATCCATTTACATGTTTATTTAGGTTAGACATTAGAATGATTTGCATTGTTTGGATGTTTTTTAAGGTCTAAATGGAGCAAGGGAGATATTTGGAGAATGGTGAATGATGAGGACAAGAAGAACCGAGCATAATGACCAAGATAACGGGCTCTAGGCTGCAACAAAGTCTAGTATCGACCAAAACTGAGAGAAACATTCCCGGTATGCAGGTCGATATGAAGTGTATGGGTCTGAACAAAGGCCTTCTGGTGCGATTTAGCCTCCGCGTCCTTCATAGAAGTTGTAGAGGATCAAACAAGCTTTCTAACGGAAGTCGAATCAAGTCAATCTGGTCAGTGGTTCAAAAGATACGACGGTTTTTCTTTAATGCCTGCAACCAGAACTCTGTACCGAGCAGCATATCGATCAAGACCTCCTTCCTCCACCTCGATATGTATTAACCCCAGAACCAAAGTTGACCATCTTTGACTTCTTTTATTTTTGCATTATAAGGTTATTTTGGGGATGTTCCCTATAAATAACTAACCATATATCCAATCTTACTTATCATTTCTCTTCCCCAAAGCTTCGCTTTGGATCACTTGTATATATTTTCATTTATGTTATCCATTTACATGTTTATTTAGGTTAGACATTAGCATGTTTTGCATTGTTTGGAGTCTTTTTCAGGTCTAAATGGAGCAAGGGAGATGTTTGGAGAATGGTGAATGATGAGGACATGAAGAACCGAGCATGATGACCAAGATGACGGGCTGTAGGTTGCACCAAAGTCTTGTATCGACCAAAGCTGAGAGAAAGCTGCCCGGTATGCAGGTCAATATGAAATGTATGGGTTCGAACGAAGGCCTTCTGGTGCGATTCAGCCTCCGTGTCCTTCATAGATGTTGTAGAGGATCGAACAAGCTTTCCAACGGTTGTCGAATCAAGTCAATATTGTCAGTGGTTCAACAGATACGACGATTTCATCTTTAATGCTTGCAACCAGAACGCTGTACCGAGCAGCATATCGATCAAGACCTCCTTCCTCCACCTCGATATGCATTAACCCGAGAACCTAAGTTGACCATCTTTGACTTTTTTTATTTTTGCATTATAAGATTATTTTGGGGATATTCCCTATAAATAGCTAACCCTACATCCAATCTTACTTATCCTTACTCTTCCCCAAAGCTTTGCTTTGGTTATTCATAGAACAAGAACAAATCTCTTTGTGGGATGAGATTGCATCACTAGTATATATTTTCATTTATGTTATCCATTTACATGTTTATTTAGGTTAGACATTAGCATGATTTGCATTGTTTGGTATTTTTTTCAGGTCTAAATGGAGCAAGGGAGACATTTGGAGAATGGTGAATGATGAGGACAAGAAGAACCGAGCATGATGACCAAGATAACGGGCTCTAGGCTGCAACAAAGTCTAGTATCGACCAAAACTGAGAGAAACATTCCCGGTATGAAGGTCGATATGAAGTGTATGGGTCTGAACAAAGGCCTTCTGGTGCAATTCAGCCTCCACATCCTTGATAGAAGTTGTAGAGGATCGAACAACCTTTCCAACGGAGGTCGAATCAATTCAATATGGCCAGTGGTTCAAAAATACGACGGTTTCATCTTTAATGCCAGGAACTAGTACGCTGTACCGAGCAGCATATCGATCAAGACCTCCTTCCTCCACCTCGATATGTATTAACCCCAGAACCAAAGTTGACCATCTTTGACTTCTTTTATTTTTGCATTATAAGGTTATTTTGGGGATGTTCCCTATAAATAACTAACCCTATATCCAATCTTACTTATCATTTCTCTTCCCCAAAGCTTCGCTTTGGATCACTTGTATATATTTTCATTTATGTTATCCATTTACATGTTTATTTAGGTTAGACATTAGCATGTTTTGCATTGTTTGGAGTCTTTTTCAGGTCTAAATGGAGCAAGGGAGATGTTTGGAGAATGGTGAATGATGAGGACATGAAGAACCGAGCATGATGACCAAGATGACGGGCTGTAGGTTGCACCAAAGTCTTGTATCGACCAAAGCTGAGAGAAAGCTGCCCGGTATGCAGGTCAATATGAAATGTATGGGTTCGAACGAAGGCCTTCTGGTGCGATTCAGCCTCCGTGTCCTTCATAGATGTTGTAGAGGATCGAACAAGCTTTCCAACGGTGGTCGAATCAAGTCAATATTGTCAGTGGTTTAACAGATACGACGATTTCATCTTTAATGCTTGCAACCAGAACGCTGTACCGAGCAGCATATCGATCAAGACCTCCTTCCTCCACCTCGATATGCATTAACCCGAGAACCTAAGTTGACCATCTTTGACTTTTTTTATTTTTGCATTATAAGATTATTTTGGGGATATTCCCTATAAATAGCTAACCCTACATCCAATCTTACTTATCCTTACTCTTCCCCAAAGCTTTGCTTTGGTTATTCATAGAACAAGAACAAATCTCTTTGTGGGATGAGATTGCATCACTAGTATATATTTTCATTTATGTTATCCATTTACATGTTTATTTAGGTTAGACATTAGCATGATTTGCATTGTTTGGTGTTTTTTTCAGGTCTAAATGGAGCAAGGGAGACATTTGGAGAATGGTGAATGATGAGGACAAGAAGAACCGAGCATGATGACCAAGATAACGGGCTCTAGGCTGCAACAAAGTCTAGTATCGACCAAAACTGAGAGAAACATTCCCGGTATGCAAGTCGATATGAAGTGTATGGGTCTGAACAAAGGCCTTCTGGTGCAATTCAGCCTCCACATCCTTGATAGAAGTTGTAGAGGATCGAACAACCTTTCCAACGGAGGTCGAATCAATTCAATATGGCCAGTGGTTCAAAAATACGACGGTTTCATCTTTAATGCCAGGAACTAGTACGCTGTACCGAGCAGCATATCGATCAAGACCTCCTTCCTCCACCTCGATATGCATTAACCCAAGAACCAAAGTTGACCTTTTTTGACTTTTTTTTATTTTTGCATTTTAAGGTTATTTTGGGGATATTCTCTATAAATAGCTAACCCTATATCCAATCTTACTTATCCTTTCTCTTCCCCAAAGCTTTGCTTTGGTTATTTATTAAACAAGAACTAATCCCTTTGTGGGATGAGATTGCATCACTTGTATATATTTTCATTTATGTTATCCATTTATATGTTTATTTAGGTTAGCCATTAGCATGATTTGCATTGTATGGTGTTTTTTTCAGGTCTAAATGGAGCAAGGGAGACATTTGGAGAATGGTGAATGATGAGGACAAGAAGAACCGAGCATGATGACCAAGATAACGGGCTCTAGGCTGCAACAAAGTCTAGTATCGACAAAAACTGAGAGAAACATTCCCGGTATGCAGGTCGATATGAAGTGTATGGGTCTGAACGAAGGCCTTCTGGTGCGATTCAGCCTCCGCATCCTTGATAGAAGTTGTAGAGGATCGAACAAGCTTTCCAACGGAGGTCGAATCAAGTCAATATGGCCAGTGGTTCAAAAATACGACGGTTTCATCTTTAATGCCTGGAACCAGAACGTTGTACCGAGCTGCATATCGATCAAGACCTCCTTCCTCCACCTCGATATGCATTAACCAGAGAACCAAAGTTGACCATCTTTGACTTTTTTATTTTTGCATTTTCAGGTTATTTTGGGGATATTCCCTATAAATAGCTAACCCTACATCCAATCTTACTTATCATTTTTCTTCCCCAAAGCTTTGCTTTGGTTATTTATAGAACAAGAACAAATCTCTTTGTGGGATGAGATTGCATCACTAGTTTATATTTTCATTTATTTTATCCATTTACATGTTTATTTAGGTTAGACATTAGAATGATTTGCATTGTTTGGATATTTTTTCAGGTCTAAATGGAGCAAGGGAGACATTTGGAGAATGGTGAATGATGAGGACAAGAAGAACCGAGCATGATGACCAAGATAACGGGCTCTAGGCTGCAACAAAGTCTAGTATCGACCAAAACTGAGAGAAACATTCCCGGTATGCAGGTCGATATGAAGTGTATGGGTCTGAACGAAGGCCTTCTGCTGCGATTTAGCCTCCGCGTCCTTCATAGAAGTTGTAGAGGATCAAACAAGCTTTCCAACGGAAGTCGAATGAAGTCAATCTAGTCAGTGGTTCAAAAGATACGACGGTTTTTCTTTAATGCCTGCAACCAGAACTCTGTACCGAGCAGCATATCGATCAAGACCTCCTTCCTCCACCTCGATATGTATTAACCCCAGAACCAAAGTTGACCATCTTTGACTTCTTTTATTTTTGCATTATAAGGTTATTTTGGGGATGTTCCCTATAAATAACTAACCCTATATCCAATCTTACTTATCATTTCTCTTCCCCAAAGCTTCGCTTTGGATCACTAGTATATATTTTCATTTATGTTATCCATTTACATGTTTATTTAGGTTAGACATTAGCATGTTTTGTATTGTTTGGAGTCTTTTTCAGGTCTAAATGGAGCAAGGGAGATGTTTGGAGAATGGTGAATGATGAGGACATGAAGAACCGAGCATGATGACCAAGATGACGGGCTGTAGGTTGCACCAAAGTCTTGTATCGACCAAAGCTGAGAGAAAGCTGCCCGGTATGCAGGTCAATATGAAATGTATGGGTTCGAACGAAGGCCTTCTGGTGCGATTCAGCCTCCGTGTCCTTCATAGATGTTGTAGAGGATCGAACAAGCTTTCCAACGGTGGTCGAATCAAGTCAATATTGTCAGTGGTTCAACAGATACAACGATTTCATCTTTAATGCTTGCAACCAGAACGCTGTACCGAGCAGCATATCGATCAAGACCTCCTTCCTCCACCTCGATATGCATTAACCCGAGAACCTAAGTTGACCATCTTTGACTTTTTTTATTTTTGCATTATAAGATTATTTTGGGGATATTCCCTATAAATAGCTAACCCTACATCCAATCTTACTTATCCTTACTCTTCCCCAAAGCTTTGCTTTGGTTATTCATAGAACAAGAACAAATCTCTTTGTGGGATGAGATTGCATCACTAGTATATATTTTCATTTATGTTATCCATTTACATGTTTATTTAGGTTAGACATTAGCATGATTTGCATTGTTTGGTGTTTTTTTCAGGTCTAAATGGAGCAAGGGAGACATTTGGAGAATGGTGAATGATGAGGACAAGAAGAACCGAGCATGATGACCAAGATAACGGGCTCTAGGCTGCAACAAAGTCTAGTATCGACCAAAACTGAGAGAAACATTCCCGGTATGCAGGTCGATATGAAGTGTATGGGTCTGAACAAAGGCCTTCTGGTGTAATTCAGCCTCCACATCCTTGATAGAAGTTGTAGAGGATCGAACAAGCTTTCCAACGGAGGTCGAATCAATTCAATATGGCCAGTGGTTCAAAAATACGACGGTTTCATCTTTAATGCCTGGAACCAGAATGTTGTACCGAGCTGCATATCGATCAAGACCTCCTTCCTCCACCTCGATATGCATTAACCAGAGAACCAAAGTTGACCATCTTTGACTTTTTTATTTTTGCATTTTCAGGTTATTTTGGGGATATTCCCTATAAATAGCTAACCCTACATCCAATCTTACTTATCATTTTTCTTCCCCAAAGCTTTGCTTTGGTTATTTATAGAACAAGAACAAATCTCTTTGTGGGATGAGATTGCATCACTAGTTTATATTTTCATTTATTTTATCCATTTACATGTTTATTTAGGTTAGACATTAGAATGATTTGCATTGTTTGGATGTTTTTTAAGGTCTAAATGGAGCAAGGGAGATATTTGGAGAATGGTGAATGATGAGGACAAGAAGAACCGAGCATAATGACCAAGATAACGGGCTCTAGGCTGCAACAAAGTCTAGTATCGACCAAAACTGAGAGAAACATTCCCGGTATGCAGGTCGATATGAAGTGTATGGGTCTGAACGAAGGCCTTCTGGTGCGATTTAGCCTCCGCGTCCTTCATAGAAGTTGTAGAGGATCAAACAAGCTTTCTAACGGAAGTCGAATCAAGTCAATCTGGTCAGTGGTTCAAAAGATACGACGGTTTTTCTTTAATGCCTGCAACCAGAACTCTGTACCGAGCAGCATATCGATCAAGACTTCCTTCCTCCACCTCGATATGTATTAACCCCAGAACCAAAGTTGACCATCTTTGACTTCTTTTATTTTTGCATTATAAGGTTATTTTGGGGATGTTCCCTATAAATAACTAACCATATATCCAATCTTACTTATCATTTCTCTTCCCCAAAGCTTCGCTTTGGATCACTTGTATATATTTTCATTTATGTTATCCATTTACATGTTTATTTAGGTTAGACATTAGCATGTTTTGCATTGTTTGGAGTCTTTTTCAGGTCTAAATGGAGCAAGGGAGATGTTTGGAGAATGGTGAATGATGAGGACATGAAGAACCGAGCATGATGACCAAGATGACGGGCTGTAGGTTGCACCAAAGTCTTGTATCGACCAAAGCTGAGAGAAAGCTGCCCGGTATGCAGGTCAATATGAAATGTATGGGTTCGAACGAAGGCCTTCTGGTGCGATTCAGCCTCCGTGTCCTTCATAGATGTTGTAGAGGATCGAACAAGCTTTCCAACGGTGGTCGAATCAAGTCAATATTGTCAGTGGTTCAACAGATACGACGATTTCATCTTTAATGCTTGCAACCAGAACGCTGTACCGAGCAGCATATCGATCAAGACCTCCTTCCTCCACCTCGATATGCATTAACCCGAGAACCTAAGTTGACCATCTTTGACTTTTTTTTATTTTTGCATTATAAGATTATTTTGGGGATATTCCCTATAAATAGCTAACCCTACATCCAATCTTACTTATCCTTACTCTTCCCCAAAGCTTTGCTTTGGTTATTCATAGAACAAGAACAAATCTCTTTGTGGGATGAGATTGCATCACTAGTATATATTTTCATTTATGTTATCCATTTACATGTTTATTTAGGTTAGACATTAGCATGATTTGCATTGTTTGGTATTTTTTTCAGGTCTAAATGGAGCAAGGGAGACATTTGGAGAATGGTGAATGATGAGGACAAGAAGAACCGAGCATGATGACCAAGATAACGGGCTCTAGGCTGCAACAAAGTCTAGTATCGACCAAAACTGAGAGAAACATTCCCGGTATGAAGGTCGATATGAAGTGTATGGGTCTGAACAAAGGCCTTCTGGTGCAATTCAGCCTCCACATCCTTGATAGAAGTTGTAGAGGATCGAACAACCTTTCCAACGGAGGTCGAATCAATTCAATATGGCCAGTGGTTCAAAAATACGACGGTTTCATCTTTAATGCCAGGAACTAGTACGCTGTACCGAGCAGCATATCGATCAAGACCTCCTTCCTCCACCTCGATATGTATTAACCCCAGAACCAAAGTTGACCATCTTTGACTTCTTTTATTTTTGCATTATAAGGTTTATTTGGGGATGTTCCCTATAAATAACTAACCCTATATCCAATCTTACTTATCATTTCTCTTCCCCAAAGCTTCGCTTTGGATCACTTGTATATATTTTCATTTATGTTATCCATTTACATGTTTATTTAGGTTAGACATTAGCATGTTTTGCATTGTTTGGAGTCTTTTTCAGGTCTAAATGGAGCAAGGGAGATGTTTGGAGAATGGTGAATGATGAGGACATGAAGAACCGAGCATGATGACCAAGATGACGGGCTGTAGGTTGCACCAAAGTCTTGTATCGACCAAAGCTGAGAGAAAGCTGCCCGATATGCAGGTCAATATGAAATGTATGGGTTCGAACGAAGGCCTTCTGGTGCGATTCAGCCTCCGTGTCCTTCATAGATGTTGTAGAGGATCGAACAAGCTTTCCAACGGTGGTCGAATCAAGTCAATATTGTCAGTGGTTCAACAGATACGACGATTTCATCTTTAATGCTTGCAACCAGAACGCTGTACCGAGCAGCATATCGATCAAGACCTCCTTCCTCCACCTCGATATGCATTAACCCGAGAACCTAAGTTGACGATCTTTGACTTTTTTTATTTTTGCATTATAAGATTATTTTGGGGATATTCCCTATAAATAGCTAACCCTACATCCAATCTTACTTATCCTTACTCTTCCCCAAAGCTTTGCTTTGGTTATTCATAGAACAAGAACAAATCTCTTTGTGGGATGAGATTGCATCACTAGTATATATTTTCATTTATGTTATCCATTTACATGTTTATTTAGGTTAGACATTAGCATGATTTGCATTGTTTGGTGTTTTTTTCAGGTCTAAATGGAGCAAGGGAGACATTTGGAGAATGGTGAATGATGAGGACAAGAAGAACCGAGCATGATGACCAAGATAACGGGCTCTAGGCTGCAACAAAGTCTAGTATCGACCAAAACTGAGAGAAACATTCCCGGTATGCAGGTCGATATGAAGTGTATGGGTCTGAACAAAGGCCTTCTGGTGCAATTCAGCCTCCACATCCTTGATAGAAGTTGTAGAGGATCGAACAACCTTTCCAACGGAGGTCGAATCAATTCAATATGGCCAGTGGTTCAAAAATACGACGGTTTCATCTTTAATGCCAGGAACTAGTACGCTGTACCGAGCAGCATATCGATCAAGACCTCCTTCCTCCACCTCGATATGCATTAACCCAAGAACCAAAGTTGACCTTTTTTGACTTTTTTTATTTTTGCATTTTAAGGTTATTTTGGGGATATTCTCTATAAATAGCTAACCCTATATCCAATCTTACTTATCCTTTCTCTTCCCCAAAGCTTTGCTTTGGTTATTTATTAAACAAGAACTAATCCCTTTGTGGGATGAGATTGCATCACTTGTATATATTTTCATTTATGTTATCCATTTATATGTTTATTTAGGTTAGCCATTAGCATGATTTGCATTGTATGGTGTTTTTTTCAGGTCTAAATGGAGCAAGGGAGACATTTGGAGAATGGTGAATGATGAGGACAAGAAGAACCGAGCATGATGACCAAGATAACGGGCTCTAGGCTGCAACAAAGTCTAGTATCGACAAAAACTGAGAGAAACATTCCCGGTATGCAGGTCGATATGAAGTGTATGGGTCTGAACGAAGGCCTTCTGGTGCGATTCAGCCTCCGCATCCTTGATAGAAGTTGTAGAGGATCGAACAAGCTTTCCAACGGAGGTCGAATCAAGTCAATATGGCCAGTGGTTCAAAAATACGACGGTTTCATCTTTAATGCCTGGAACCAGAACGTTGTACCGAGCTGCATATCGATCAAGACCTCCTTCCTCCACCTCGATATGCATTAACCAGAGAACCAAAGTTGACCATCTTTGACTTTTTTTATTTTTGCATTTTCAAGTTATTTTGGGGATATTCCCTATAAATAGCTAACCCTACATCCAATCTTACTTATCATTTTTCTTCCCCAAAGCTTTGCTTTGGTTATTTATAGAACAAGAACAAATCTCTTTGTGGGATGAGATTGCATCACTAGTTTATATTTTCATTTATTTTATCCATTTACATGTTTATTTAGGTTAGACATTAGAATGATTTGCATTGTTTGGATATTTTTTCAGGTCTAAATGGAGCAAGGGAGACATTTGGAGAATGGTGAATGATGAGGACAAGAAGAACCGAGCATGATGACCAAGATAACGGGCTCTAGGCTGCAACAAAGTCTAGTATCGACCAAAACTGAGAGAAACATTCCCGGTATGCAGGTCGATATGAAGTGTATGGGTCTGAACGAAGGCCTTCTGCTGCGATTTAGCCTCCGCGTCCTTCATAGAAGTTGTAGAGGATCAAACAAGCTTTCCAACGGAAGTCGAATGAAGTCAATCTAGTCAGTGGTTCAAAAGATACGACGGTTTTTCTTTAATGCCTGCAACCAGAACTCTGTACCGAGCAGCATATCGATCAAGACCTCCTTCCTCCACCTCGATATGTATTAACCCCAGAACCAAAGTTGACCATCTTTGACTTCTTTTATTTTTGCATTATAAGGTTATTTTGGGGATGTTCCCTATAAATAACTAACCCTATATCCAATCTTACTTATCATTTCTCTTCCCCAAAGCTTCGCTTTGGATCACTAGTATATATTTTCATTTATGTTATCCATTTACATGTTTATTTAGGTTAGACATTAGCATGTTTTGTATTGTTTGGAGTCTTTTTCAGGTCTAAATGGAGCAAGGGAGATGTTTGGAGAATGGTGAATGATGAGGACATGAAGAACCGAGCATGATGACCAAGATGACGGGCTGTAGGTTGCACCAAAGTCTTGTATCGACCAAAGCTGAGAGAAAGCTGCCCGGTATGCAGGTCAATATGAAATGTATGGGTTCGAACGAAGGCCTTCTGGTGCGATTCAGCCTCCGTGTCCTTCATAGATGTTGTAGAGGATCGAACAAGCTTTCCAACGGTGGTCGAATCAAGTCAATATTGTCAGTGGTTCAACAGATACGACGATTTCATCTTTAATGCTTGCAACCAGAACGCTGTACCGAGCAGCATATCGATCAAGACCTCCTTCCTCCACCTCGATATGCATTAACCCGAGAACCTAAGTTGACCATCTTTGACTTTTTTTATTTTTGCATTATAAGATTATTTTGGGGATATTCCCTATAAATAGCTAACCCTACATCCAATCTTACTTATCCTTACTCTTCCCCAAAGCTTTGCTTTGGTTATTCATAGAACAAGAACAAATCTCTTTGTGGGATGAGATTGCATCACTAGTATATATTTTCATTTATGTTATCCATTTACATGTTTATTTAGGTTAGACATTAGCATGATTTGCATTGTTTGGTGTTTTTTTCAGGTCTAAATGGAGCAAGGGAGACATTTGGAGAATGGTGAATGATGAGGACAAGAAGAACCGAGCATGATGACCAAGATAACGGGCTCTAGGCTGCAACAAAGTCTAGTATCGACCAAAACTGAGAGAAACATTCCCGGTATGCAGGTCGATATGAAGTGTATGGGTCTGAACAAAGGCCTTCTGGTGCAATTCAGCCTCCACATCCTTGATAGAAGTTGTAGAGGATCGAACAACCTTTCCAACGGAGGTCGAATCAATTCAATATGGCCAGTGGTTCAAAAATACGACGGTTTCATCTTTAACGCCAGGAACTAGTACGCTGTACCGAGCAGCATATCGATCAAGACCTCCTTCCTCCACCTCGATATGCATTAACCCGAGAACCAAAGTTGACCTTTTTTGACTTTTTTTATTTTTGCATTTTAAGGTTATTTTGGGGATATTCTCTATAAATAGCTAACCCTATATCCAATCTTACTTATCCTTTCTCTTCCCCAAAGCTTTGCTTTGGTTATTTATTAAACAAGAACTAATCCCTTTGTGGGATGAGATTGCATCACTTGTATATATTTTCATTTATGTTATCCATTTATATGTTTATTTAGGTTAGCCATTAGCATGATTTGCATTGTATGGTGTTTTTTTTCAGGTCTAAATGGAGCAAGGGAGACATTTGGAGAATGGTGAATGATGAGGACAAGAAGAACCGAGCATGATGACCAAGATAACGGGCTCTAGGCTGCAACAAAGTCTAGTATCGACCAAAACTGAGAGAAACATTCCCGGTATGCAGGTCGATATGAAGTGTATGGGTCTGAACGAAGGCCTTCTGGTGCGATTCAGCCTCCGCATCCTTGATAGAAGTTGTAGAGGATCGAATAAGCTTTCCAACGGAGGTCGAATCAAGTCAATATGGCCAGTGGTTCAAAAATACGACGGTTTCATCTTTAATGCCTGGAACCAGAACGTTGTACCGAGCTGCATATCGATCAAGACCTCCTTCCTCCACCTCGATATGCATTAACCAGAGAACCAAAGTTGACCATCTTTGACTTTTTTATTTTTGCATTTTCAGGTTATTTTGGGGATATTCCCTATAAATAGCTAACCCTACATCCAATCTTACTTATCATTTTTCTTCCCCAAAGCTTTGCTTTGGTTATTTATAGAACAAGAACAAATCTCTTTGTGGGATGAGATTGCATCACTAGTTTATATTTTCATTTATTTTATCCATTTACATGTTTATTTAGGTTAGACATTAGAATGATTTGCATTGTTTGGATGTTTTTTCAGGTCTAAATGGAGCAAGGGAGATATTTGGAGAATGGTGAATGATGAGGACAAGAAGAACCGAGCATAATGACCAAGATAACGGGCTCTAGGCTGCAACAAAGTCTAGTATCGACCAAAACTGAGAGAAACATTCCCGGTATGCAGGTCAATATGAAGTGTATGGGTCTGAACGAAGGCCTTCTGGTGCTATTTAGCCTCCGCGTCCTTGATAGAAGTTGTAGAGGATCAAACAAGCTTTCCAACGGAAGTCGAATCAAGTCAATCTGGTCAGTGGTTCAAAAGATACGACGGTTTTTCTTTAATGCCTGCAACCAGAACTCTGTACCGAGCAGCATATCGATCAAGACCTCCTTCCTCTACCTCGATATGTATTAACCCCAGAACCAAAGTTGACCATCTTTGACTTCTTTTATTTTTGCATTATAAGGTTATTTTGGGGATGTTCCCTATAAATAACTAACCCTATATCTAATCTTACTTATCATTTCTCTTCCCCAAAGCTTCGCTTTGGATCACTTGTATATATTTTCATTTTATGTTATCCATTTACATGTTTATTTAGGTTAGACATTAGCATGTTTTGCATTGTTTGGAGTCTTTTTCAGGTCTAAATGGAGCAAGGGAGATGTTTGGAGAATGGTGAATGATGAGGACATGAAGAACCGAGCATGATGACCAAGATGACGGGCTGTAGGTTGCACCAAAGTCTTGTATCGACCAAAGCTGAGAGAAAGCTGCCCGGTATGCAGGTCAATATGAAATGTATGGGTTCGAACGAAGGCCTTCTGGTGCGATTCAGCCTCCGTGTCCTTCATAGATGTTGTAGAGGATCGAACAAGCTTTCCAACGGTGGTCGAATCAAGTCAATATTGTCAGTGGTTCAACAGATACGACGATTTCATCTTTAATGCTTGCAACCAGAACGCTGTACCGAGCAGCATATCGATCAAGACCTCCTTCCTCCACCTCGATATGCATTAACCCGAGAACCTAAGTTGACCATCTTTGACTTTTTTTATTTTTGCATTATAAGATTATTTTGGGGATATTCCCTATAAATAGCTAACCCTATATCCAATCTTACTTATCCTTACTCTTCCCCAAAGCTTTGCTTTGGTTATTCATAGAACAAGAACAAATCTCTTTGTGGGATGAGATTGCATCACTAGTATATATTTTCATTTATGTTATCCATTTACATGTTTATTTAGGTTAGACATTAGCATGATTTGCATGGTTTGGTGTTTTTTTCAGGTCTAAATGGAGCAAGGGAGACATTTGGAGAATGGTGAATGATGAGGACAAGAAGAACCGAGCATGATGACCAAGATAACGGGCTCTAGGCTGCAACAAAGTCTAGTATCGACCAAAACTGAGAGAAACATTCCCGGTATGCAGGTCGATATGAAGTGTATGGGTCTGAACAAAGGCCTTCTGGTGCAATTCAGCCTCCACATCCTTGATAGAAGTTGTAGAGGATCGAACAAGCTTTCCAACGGAGGTCGAATCAATTCAATATGGCCAGTGGTTCAAAAATACGACGGTTTCATCTTTAATGCCAGGAACTAGTACGCTGTACCGAGCAGCATATCGATCAAGACCTCCTTCCTCCACCTCGATATGCATTAACCCGAGAACCAAAGTTGACCTTTTTTGACTTTTTTTATTTTTGCATTTTAAGGTTATTTTGGGGATATTCCCTATAAATAGCTAACCCTATATCCAATCTTACTTATCCTTTCTCTTCCCCAAAGCTTTGCTTTGGTTATTCATTAAACAAGAACTAATCCCTTTGTGGGATGAGATTGCATCACTTGTATATATTTTCATTTATGTTATCTATTTATATGTTTATTTAGGTTAGCCATTAGCATGATTTGCATTGTTTGGTGTTTTTTTCAGGTCTAAATGGAGCAAGGGAGACATTTGGAGAATGGTGAATGATGAGGGGACAAGAAGAACCGAGCATGATGACCAAGATAACGGGCTCTAGGCTGCAACAAAGTCTAGTATCGACCAAAACTGAGAGAAACATTCCCGGTATGCAGGTCGATATGAAATGTATGGGTCTGAACGAAGGCCTTCTGGTGCGATTCAGCCTCCGCATCCTTGATAGAAGTTGTAGAGGATCGAACAAGCTTTCCAACGGAGGTCGAATCAAGTCAATATGGCCAGTGGTTCAAAAATACGACGGTTTCATCTTTAATGCCTGGAACCAGAACGTTGTACCGAGCTGCATATCGATCAAGACCTCCTTCCTCCACCTCGATATGCATTAACCAGAGAACCAAAGTTGACCATCTTTGACTTTTTTATTTTTGCATTTTCAGGTTATTTTGGGGATATTCCCTATAAATAGCTAACCCTACATCCAATCTTACTTATCATTTTTCTTCCCCAAAGCTTTGCTTTGGTTATTTATAGAACAAGAACAAATCCCTTTGTGGGATGAGATTGCATCACTAGTTTATATTTTCATTTATTTTATCCATTTACATGTTTATTTAGGTTAGACATTAGAATGATTTGCATTGTATGGATGTTTTTTCAGGTCTAATTGGAGCAAGGGAGATATTTGGAGAATGGTGAATGATGAGGACAAGAAGAACCGAGCATAATGACCAAGATAACGGGCTCTAGGCTGCAACAAAGTCTAGTATCGACCAAAACTGAGAGAAACATTCCCGGTATGCAGGTCAATATGAAGTGTATGGGTCTGAACGAAGGCCTTCTGGTGCTATTTAGCCTCCGCGTCCTTGATCGAAGTTGTAGAGGATCAAACAAGCTTTCCAACGGAAGTCGAATCAAGTCAATCTGGTCAGTGGTTCAAAAGATACGACGGTTTTTCTTTAATGCCTGCAACCAGAACTCTGTACCGAGCAGCATATCGATCAAGACCTCCTTCCTCCACCTCGATATGTATTAACCCCAGAACCAAAGTTGACCATCTTTGACTTCTTTTATTTTTGCATTATAAGGTTATTTTGGGGATGTTCCCTATAAATAACTAACCCTATATCCAATCTTACTTATCATTTCTCTTCCCCAAAGCTTCGCTTTGGATCACTTGTATATATTTTCATTTATGTTATCCATTTACATGTTTATTTAGGTTAGACATTAGCTTGTTTTGCATTGTTTGGAGTCTTTTTCAGGTCTAAATGGAGCAAGGGAGATGTTTGGAGAATGGTGAATGATGAGGACATGAAGAACCGAGCATGATGACCAAGATGACGGGCTGTAGGTTGCACCAAAGTCTTGTATCGACCAAAGCTGAGAGAAAGCTGCCCGGTATGCAGGTCAATATGAAATGTATGGGTTCGAACGAAGGCCTTCTGGTGCGATTCAGCCTCCGTGTCCTTCATAGATGTTGTAGAGGATCGAACAAGCTTTCCAACGGTGGTCGAATCAAGTCAATATTGTCAGTGGTTCAACAGATACGACGATTTCATCTTTAATGCTTGCAACCAGAACGCTGTACCGAGCAGCATATCGATCAAGACCTCCTTCCTCCACCTCGATATGCATTAACCCGAGAACCTAAGTTGACCATCTTTGACTTTTTTTATTTTTGCATTATAAGATTATTTTGGGGATATTCCCTATAAATAGCTAACCCTACATCCAATCTTACTTATCCTTACTCTTCCCCAAAGCTTTGCTTTGGTTATTCATAGAACAAGAACAAATCTCTTTGTGGGATGAGATTGCATCACTAGTATATATTTTCATTTATGTTATCCATTTACATGTTTATTTAGGTTAGACATTAGCATGATTTGCATTATTTGGTGTTTTTTTCAGGTCTAAATGGAGCAAGGGAGACATTTGGAGGATGGTGAATGATGAGGACAAGAAGAACCGAGCATGATGACCAAGATAACGGGCTCTAGGCTGCAACAAAGTCTAGTATCGACCAAAACTGAGAGAAACATTCCCGGTATGCAGGTCGATATGAAGTGTATGGGTCTGAACAAAGGCCTTCTGGTGCAATTCAGCCTCCACATCCTTGATAGAAGTTGTAGAGGATCGAACAAGCTTTCCAACGGAGGTCGAATCAATTCAATATGGCCAGTGGTTCAAAAATACGACGGTTTCATCTTTAATGCCAGGAACTAGTACGCTGTACCGAGCAGCATATCGATCAAGACCTCCTTCCTCCACCTCGATATGCATTAACCCGAGAACCAAAGTTGACCTTTTTTGACTTTTTTTATTTTTGCATTTTAAGGTTATTTTGGGGATATTTTCTATAAATAGCTAACCCTATATCCAATCTTACTTATCCTTTCTCTTCCCCAAAGCTTTGCTTTGGTTATTTATTAAACAAGAACTAATCCCTTTGTGGGATGAGATTGCATCACTTGTATATATTTTCATTTATGTTATCCATTTATATGTTTATTTAGGTTAGCCATTAGCATGATTTGCATTGTATGGTGTTTTTTTCAGGTCTAAATGGAGCAAGGGAGACATTTGGAGAATGGTGAATGATGAGGACAAGAAGAACCGAGCATGATGACCAAGATAACGGGCTCTAGGCTGCAACAAAGTCTAGTATCGACCAAAACTGAGAGAAACATTCCCGGTATGCAGGTCGATATGAAGTGTATGGGTCTGAACAAAGGCCTTCTGGTGCAATTCAGCCTCCACATCCTTGATAGAAGTTGTAGAGGATCGAACAAGCTTTCCAACGGAGGTCGAATCAATTCAATATGGCCAGTGGTTCAAAAATACGACAGTTTCATCTTTAATGCCAGGAACTAGTACGCTGTACCGAGCAGCATATCGATCAAGTCCTCCTTCCTCCACCTCGATAGGCATTAACCCGAGAACCAAAGTTGACCTTTTTTGACTTTTTTTATTTTTGCATTTTAAGGTTATTTTGGGGATATTCTCTATAAATAGCTAACCCTATATCCAATCTTACTTATCCTTTCTCTTCCCCAAAGCTTTGCTTTGGTTATTTATTAATAAAGAACTAATCCCTTTGTGGGATGAGATTGCATCACTTGTATATATTTTCATTTATGTTATCCATTTATATGTTTATTTAGGTTAGCCATTAGCATGATTTGCATTGTATGGTGTTTTTTTCAGGTCTAAATGGAGCAAGGGAGACATTTGGAGAATGGTGAATGATGAGGACAAGAAGAACCGAGCATGATGACCAAGATAACGGGCTCTAGGCTGCAACAAAGTCTAGTATCGACCAAAACTGAGAGAAACATTCCCGGTATGCAGGTCGATATGAAGTGTATGGGTCTGAACAAAGGCCTTCTGGTGCAATTCAGCCTCCACATCCTTGATAGAAGTTGTAGAGGATCGAACAAGCTTTCCAACGGAGGTCGAATCAATTCAATATGGCCAGTGGTTCAAAAATACGACGGTTTCATCTTTAATGCCAGGAACTAGTACGCTGTACCGAGCAGCATATCGATCAAGACCTCCTTCCTCCACCTCGATATGCATTAACCCGAGAACCAAAGTTGACCTTTTTTGACTTTTTTTATTTTTGCATTTTAAGGTTATTTTGGGGATATTTTCTATAAATAGCTAACCCTATATCCAATCTTACTTATCCTTTCTCTTCCCCAAAGCTTTGCTTTGGTTATTTATTAAACAAGAACTAATCCCTTTGTGGGATGAGATTGCATCACTTGTATATATTTTCATTTATGTTATCTATTTATATGTTTATTTAGGTTAGCCATTAGCATGATTTGCATTGTATGGTGTTTTTTTCAGGTCTAAATGGAGCAAGGGAGACATTTGGAGAATGGTGAATGATGAGGACAAGAAGAACCGAGCATGATGACCAAGATAACGGGCTCTAGGCTGCAACAAAGTCTAGTATCGACCAAAACTGAGAGAAACATTCCCGGTATGCAGGTCGATATGAAGTGTATGGGTCTGAACGAAGGCCTTCTGGTGCGATTTAGCCTCCGCGTCCTTCATAGAAGTTGTAGAGGATCAAACAAGCTTTCCAACGGAAGTCGAATCAAGTCAATCTGGTCAGTGGTTCAAAAGATACGACGGTTTTTATTTAATGCCTGCAACCAGAACTCTGTACCGAGCAGCATATCGATCAAGACCTCCTTCCTCCACCTCGATATGTATTAACCCCAGAACCAAAGTTGACCATCTTTGACTTCTTTTATTTTTGCATTATAAGGTTATTTTGGGGATGTTCCCTATAAATAACTAACCCTATATCCAATCTTAGTTATCATTTCTCTTCCCCAAAGCTTTGCTTTGGATCACTTGTATATATTTTCATTAATGTTATCCATTTACATGTTTATTTAGGTTAGACATTAGCATGTTTTGCATTGTTTGGAGTCTTTTTCAGGTCTAAATGGAGCAAGGGAGATGTTTGGAGAATGGTGAATGATGAGGACATGAAGAACCGAGCATGATGACCAACATGACGGGCTGTAGGTTGCACCAAAGTCTTGTATCGACCAAAGCTGAGAGAAAGCTGCCCGGTATGCAGGTTAATATGAAATGTATGGGTTCGAACGAAGGCCTTCTGGTGCGATTCAGCCTCTGTGTCCTTCATAGATGTTGTAGAGGATCGAACAAGCTTTCCAACGGTGGTCGAACCAAGTCAATATTGTCAGTGGTTCAACAGATACGACGATTTCATCTTTAATGCTTGCAACCAGAACGATGTACCGAGCAGCATATCGATCAAGACCTCCTTCCTCCACCTCGATATGCATTAACCCGAGAACCTAAGTTGACCATCTTTGACTTTTTTTATTTTTGCATTCTAAGATTATTTTGGGGATATTCCCTATAAATAGCTAACCCTACATCCAATCTTACTTATCCTTACTCTTCCCCAAAGCTTTGCTTTGGTTATTCATAGAACAAGAACAAATCTCTTTGTGGGATGAGATTGCATCACTAGTATATATTTTCATTTATGTTATCCATTTACATGTTTATTTAGGTTAGACATTAGCATGATTTGCATTGTTTGGTGTTTTTTCAGGTCTAATTGGAGCAAGGGAAACATTTGGAGAATGTTGAATGATGAGGACAAGAAGAACCGAGCATGATGACCAAGATAACGGGCTCTAGGCTGCAACAAAGTCTAGTATCGACCAAAACTGAGAGAAACACTTCCGGTATGCAGGTCGATATGAAATGTATGGGTCCGAACGAAGGCCTTCTGGTGCGATTCAGCCTCCGTGTCCTCGATAGAAATTGTAGAGGATCGAACAAGCTTTCCAACGGAGGTCGAGTCAAGTTAATATTGTCAGTGGTTCAAAAGATACGACGTTTTCATCTTTAATGTCTGCAACCAGAACGCTGTACCGAGCAGCATATCGATCAAGACCTCCTTCCTCCACCTCGATATGCATTAACCCGAGAACCAAAGTTGACCATTTTTTACTTTTTTTATTTTTGCATTTTAAGGTTATTTTGGGGATATTCCCTATAAATAGCTAACCCTATATCCAATCTTACTTATCCTTTCTCTTCCCCAAAGCTTTGCTTTGGTTATTCATTAAACAAGAACTAATCCCTTTGTGGGATGAGATTGCATCACTTGTATATATTTTCATTTATGTTATCTATTTATATGTTTATTTAGGTTAGCCATTAGCATGATTTGCATTGTTTGGTGTTTTTTTCAGGTCTAAATGGAGCAAGGGAGACATTTGGAGAATGGTGAATGATGAGGACAAGAAGAACCGAGCATGATGACCAAGATAACGGGCTCTAGGCTGCAACAAAATCTAGTATCGACCAAAACTGAGAGAAACATTCCCGGTATGCAGGTCGATATGAAATGTATGGGTCTGAACGAAGGCCTTCTGGTGCGATTCAGCCTCCGCATCCTTGATAGAAGTTGTAGAGGATCGAACAAGCTTTCCAATGGAGGTCGAATCAAGTCAATATGGCCAGTGGTTCAAAAATACGACAGTTTCATCTTTAGTGCCTGGAACCAGAACGTTGTACCGAACAGCATATCGATCAAGACCTCCTTCCTCCACCTCGATATGCATCAACCAGAGAACCAAAGTTGACCATCTTTGACTTTTTTTATTTTTTCATTCTAAGATTATTTTGGGTATATTCCTTATAAATAGCTAACCCTACATCCAATCTTACTTATCGTTTCTCTTCCCCAAAGCTTTGCTTTGGTTATTCATTGAACAAAAACAAATCCCTTTGTGGGATGAGATTGCATCACTAGTATATATTTTCATTTATGTTATCCATTTACATGTTTATTTAGGTTAGACATTAGCATGATTTGCATTGTTTGGTGTTTTTTTCAGGTCTAAATAGAGCAAGGGAGACATTTGGAGAATGGTGAATGATAAGGACAAGAAGAACCGAGCATGATGACCAAGATAACGGGCTCTAGGCTGCAACAAATTCTAGTATCGACCAAAACTGAGAGAAACATTCCCGGTATGCAGGTCGACATGAAGTGTATGGGTCTGAACGAAGGCCTTCTGGTGCAATTCAGCCTCCACATCCTTGATAGAAGTTGTAGAGGATCGAACAACCTTTCCAACGGAGGTCGAATCAAGTCAATATGGCCAGTGGTTCAAAAATACGACGGTTTCATCTTTATTGCCTGGAACTAGTACGCTGTACCGAGCAGCATATCGATTAAGACCTCCTTCCTCCACCTTGATATGCATTAACCCGAGAACCAAAGTTGACCTTTTTTGACTTTTTTTATTTTTGCATTTTAAGGTTATTTTGGGGATATTCCCTATAAATAGCTAACCCTATATCCAATCTTACTTATCCTTTCTCTTCCCCAAAGCTTTGCTTTGGTTATTCATTAAACAAGAACTAATCCCTTTGTGGGATGAGATTGCATCACTTGTATATATTTTCATTTATGTTATCCATTTATATGTTTATTTAGGTTAGCCATTAGCATGATTTGCATTGTTTGGTGTTTTTTTCAGGTCTAAATGGAGCAAGGGAGACATTTGGAGAATGGTGAATGATGATGACAAGAAGAACCGAGCATGATGACCAACATAACGGGCTCTAGGCTGCAACAAAGTCTAGTATCGAACAAAACTGAGAGAAACATTCCCGGTATGCAGGTCGATATGAAATGTATGGGTCTGAACGAAGGCCTTCTGGTGCGATTCAGCCTCCACATCCTTGATAGAAGTTGTAGAGGATCGAACAAGCTTTCCAACGGAGGTCGAATCAAGTCAATATGGCCAGGGTTCAAAAATACGACGGTTTCATCTTTAATGCCTGGAACCAGAACGTTGTACCGAGCAGCATATCGATCAAGACCTCCTTCCTCCACCTCGATATGCATTAACCAGAGAACCAAAGTTGACCATCTTTGACTTTTTTATTTTTGCATTTTAAGGTTATTTTGGGGATATTCCCTATAAATAGCTAACCCTACATCCAATCTTAGTTATCCTTTCTCTTCCCCAAAGCTTTGCTTTGGTTATTCATAGAACAAGAACAAATCCCTTTGTGGGATGAGATTGCATCACTAGTTTATATTTTCATTTATGTTATCCATTTACATGATTATTTAGGTTAAACATTACCCTGATTTGCATTGTTTGGAGTTTTTTTCAAGTCTAAATGGAGCAAGAGAGACATTTGGAGACTGGTGAATGATGAGGACAAGAAGAACCGAGCATGATGACGGGCTCTAGGCTGCAACTAAGTGTGGTATCGACCAAAACTGAACGAAAGCTGTCTGGGATGCAAGTCGATATGAAATGTATGGGTCTGAACGAAGGCCTTCTGCTGCGATTCAGCCTCCGCGCCCTTGATAGAAGTAATAGAGGATCAAACAAGCTTTCCAACGGAAGTCGAATCAAGTCAATCTGGTCAGTGGTTCAAAAGATACGACGGTTTTTCTTTAATGCCTGCAACCAGAACTCTGTACCGAGCAGCATATCGATCAAGACCTCCTTCCTCCACCTCGATATGTATTAACCCCAGAACCAAAGTTGACCATCTTTGACTTCTTTTATTTTTGCATTATAAGGTTATTTTGGGGATGTTCCCTATAAATAACTAACCCTATATCCAATCTTACTTATCATTTCTCTTCCCCAAAGCTTTGCTTTGGATCACTTGTATATATTTTCATTTATGTTATCCATTTACATGTTTATTTAGGTTAGACATTAGCATGTTTTGCATTGTTTGAAGTCTTTTTCAGGTCTATATGGAGCAAGGGAGATGTTTGGAGAATGGTGAATGATGAGGACAAGAAAAACCGAGCATGATGACCAAGATGACGGGCTGTAGGTTGCACCAAAGTCTTGTATCGACCAAAGCTGAGAGAAAGCTGCCCGGTATGCAGGTCAATATGAAATGTATGGGTTCGAACGAAGGCCTTCTGGTGCGATTCAGCCTCCGTGTCCTTCATAGATGTTGTAGAGGATCGAACAAGCTTTCCAACGGTGGTCGAATCAAGTCAATATTGTCAGTGGTTCAACAGATACGACGGTTTCATCTTTAATGCTTGCAACCAGAACGCTGTACCGAGCAGCATATCGATCAAGACCTCCTTCCTCCACCTCGATATGCATTAACCCGAGAACCTAAGTTGACCATCTTTGACTTTTTTTATTTTTTCATTCTAAGATTATTTTGGGTATATTCCCTATAAATAGCTAACCCTACATCCAATCTTACTTATCGTTTCTCTTCCCCAAAGCTTTGCTTTGGTTATTCATAGAACAAAAACAAATCCCTTTGTGGGATGAGATTGCATCACTAGTATATTATTTTCATTGATGTTATCCATTTACATGTTTATTTAGGTTAGACATTAGCATGATTTGCATTGTTTGGAGTTTTTTTCAGGTCTAAATAGAGCAAGGGAGACATTTGGAGAATGGTGAATGATGAGGACAAGAAGAACCGAGCATGATGACCAAGATGACAGGCTCTAGGCTGCAACAAAGTCTTGTATCGACCAAAGCTGAGAGAAACCTGCCCGGTATGCAGGTCGATATGAAATGTAAGGGTCTGAACGAAGGCCTTCTGGTGCGATTCAGCCTCCTTGTCCTTCATAGAAGTTGTAGAGGATCGAACAAGCTTTCCAACGGTGGTCGAATCAAGTCAATATTGTCAGTGGTTCGACAGATACGACGGTTTCATCTTTAATGCTTGCAACCAGAACGCTGTACCGAGCAGTATATCGATCAAGACCTCCTTCCTCCACCTCGATATGCATTAACCCGAGAACCTAATTTGACCATCTTTGACTTTTTTTATTTTTTCATTCTAAGATTATTTTGGTGATATTCCCTATAAATAGCTAACCCTACATCCAATCTTACTTATCCTTACTCTTCCCCAAAGCTTTGCTTTGGTTATTCATAGAACAAGAACAAATCCTTTTGTGGGATGAGATTGCATCACTAGTATATATTTTCATTTATGTTATCCATTTACATGTTTATTTAGGTTAGACATTAGCATGATTTGCATTGTTTGGAGGTTTTTTTTAGGTCTAAATGGAGCAAGGGAGATATTTGGAGAATGGTGAATGATGAGGACAAGAAGAACCGAGCATGATGACCAAGATAACGGGCTTTAGGCTGCAACAAAGTCTAGTATCGACCAAAACTGAGAGAAACATTCCCGGTATGCAGGTCGATATGAAGTGTATGGGTCTGAACAAAGGCCTTCTGGTGCAATTCAGCCTCCGCATCCTTGATAGAAGTTGTAGAGGATCGAACAAGCTTTCCAACGGAGGTCGAATCAAGTCAATATGGCCAGTGGTTCAAAAATACGACGGTTTCATCTTTAATGCCTGGAACCAGAACGCTATACCGAGCAGCATATCGATCAAGACCTCCTTCCTCCACCTCGATATGCATTAACCAGAAAAACAAAGTTGACCATCTTTGACTTTTTTTATTTTTGCATTTTAAGGTTATTTTGGGGATATTCCCTATAAATAGCTAACCCTACATCCAATCTTACTTATCCTTTCTCTTCCCAAAAGCTTTGCTTTGGTTATTCATAGATCAAGAACAAATCCCTTTGTGAGATGAGATTGCATCACTAATATATATTTTCATTTATGTTGTCCATTTACATGTTTATTTAGGTTAGACATTAGCATGATTTGCATTGTTTGGTGTTTTTTTCAGGTCTAAATGGAGCAAGGGAGACATTTGGAGAATGGTGAATGATGAGGACAAGAAGAACCGAGCATGATGACCAAGATAACGGGCTCTAGGCTGCAACAAAGTCTTGTATTGACCGAAACTGAGAGAAACATTCCCGGTATGCAGGTCAATATGAAATGTATGGGTCTGAACGAAGGCCTTTTGCTGCGATTCAGCCTCTGCGTCCTTGATAGAAGTTGTAGAGGATCGAACAAGTTTTCCAAAGGAGGTCGAATCAAGTCAATATGGTCAGTGGTTCAAAAGATACGACGGTTTCATCTTTAATGCCTGCAACCAGAACGCTGTACCGAGCAGCATATCGATCAAGACCTCCTTCCTCCACCTCGATATGCATTAACCCGAGAACCTAAGTTGACCATCTTTGACTTTTTTTATTTTTGTATTCTAAGATTATTTTGGGGATATTCCCTATAAATAGCTAACCCTACATCCAATCTTACTTATCCTTTCTCTTCCCTGAAGCTTTGTTTGGTTTTTCATATAACAAGAACTAATCCCTTTATGGGATGAGATTGGAGACTTGTATATATTTTTATTTATGTTATCCATTTACATGTTTATTTAGGTTAGACATTTGCATGTTTTGCATTGTTTGGAGTCTTTTTCAGGTCTAAATGGAGCAAGGGAGACATTTGGAGAATGGTGAATGATGAGGACAAGAAGAACCGAGCTTGATGACGGGCTCTAGGCTGCAACTAAGTGTGGTATCGACTAAAACTGAGAGAAAGCTGCCCGGGATGCAGGTCGATATGAAATGTATAGGTCTGAACGAAGGCCTTCTGCTGTGATTCAGCCTCCGCGTCCTTGATAGAAGTTGTAGAGGATCGAACAAGCTTTCCAACGGAGGTCGAATCAAGTAAATATGGTCAGTGGTTCAAAAGATACGACTGTTTCATCTTTAATGCCTGCAACCAGAACGCTGTACCGAGCAGCATATCGATCAAGACCTCCTTCTTCCACCTCGATATGCATTAACCCGAGAACCTAAGTTGACCATCTTTGACTTTTTTTATTTTTGCATTCTAAGATTATTTTGGGGATATTCCCTATAAATAGCTAACCCTACATCCTATCTTACTTATCCTTACTCTTCCCCAAAGCTTTGCTTTGGTTATTCATAGAACAAGAACAAATCCCTTTGTGGGATGAGATTGCATCACTAGTATATATTTTCATTTATGTTTTCCATTTACATGTTTATTTAGGTTAGACATTAGCATGATTTGCATTGTTTTGTGTTTTTTTCAGGTCTAAATGGAGCAAAGGAGACATTTGGAGAATGGTGAATGATGAGGACAAGAAGAGAACCGAGCATGATGACCAAGATAAGGGGCTCTAGGCTGCAACAAAGTCTTGTATCGACCAAAGCTGAGAGAAACATTCCCGGTATGCAGGTCGATATGAAATGTATGGATCTGAACGAAGGCCTTCTGCTGCGATTCAGCCTCCGTGTCCTTGATAGAAGTTGTAGAGGATCGAACAAGCTTTCCAATGAAGGTCGAATCAAGTCAATATGGTCAGTGGTACAAAAGATACGACGGTTTCATCTTTAATGCCTGCAACTAGAATGCTGTACCGAGCAGCATATCGATCTAGACCTCCTTCCTCAACCTCGATATGCATTAACCCGAGAACCTAAGTTGACCATCTTTGACTTTTTTTATTTTTGTATTCTAAGATTATTTTGGGGATATTCCCTATAAATAGCTAACCCTACATCCTATCTTACTTATCCTTACTCTTCCCCAAAGCTTTGCTTTATTCATAGAACAAGAACAAATCCCTTTGTGGGATGAGATTGCATCACTAGTATATATTTTCATTTATGTTATCCATTTACATGTTTATTTAGGTTAGACATTAGCATGATTTGCATTGTTTGGTGTTTTTTTCAGGTCTAAATGGAGCAAGGGAGACATTTGGAGAATGGTGAATGATGGGGACAAGAAGAACCGAGCATGATGACCAAGATAACGGGCTCTAGGCTGCAACAAAGTCTAGTATCGACCAAAACTGAGAGAAACATTCCCGGTATGCAGGTCGATATGAAGTGTATGTGTCTGAACGAAGGCCTTCTGGTGCAATTCAGCCTCCGCATCCTTGATAGAAGTTGTAGAGGATCGAACAAGCTTTCCAACGGAGGTCTAATCAAGTCAATATGGCCAGTGGTTCAAAAATACGACGGTTTCATCTCTAATGCCTGGAACTAGTACGTTGTACCGAGCAGCATATCGATCAAGACCTCCTTCCTCCACCTCGATATGCATGAACCCGAGAACCAAAGTTGACCATCTTTGACTTTTTTTATTTTTGCATTTTAAGGTTATTTTGGGGATATTCCCTATAAATAGCTAACCCTACATCCAATCTTACTTATCCTTTCTCTTCCCTGAAGCTTTGTTTTGGTTTTTCATATAACAAGAACAAATCCCTTTATGGGATAAGATCAGACACTTGTATATATTTTTATTTATGTTATCCATTTACATGTTTATTTAGGTTAGACATTTGCATGTTTTGCATTGTTTGGAGTCTTTTTCAGGTCTAAATGGAGCAAGGGAGACATTTGGAGAATGGTGAATGATGAGGACAAGAAGAACCGAGCATGATGACGGGCTCTAGGCTGCAACTAAGTGTGGTATCGACTAAAACTGAGAGAAAGCTGCCCGGGATGCAGGTCGATATGAAATGTATAGGTCTGAACGAAGGCCTTCTGCTGCGATTCAGCCTCCGCGTCCTTGCTAGAAGTTGTAGAGGATCGAACAAGCTTTCCAACGGAGGTCGAATCAAGTCAATATGGTCAGTGGTTCAAAAGATACGACGGTTTCATCTTTAATGCCTGCAACCAGAACGCTGTACCGAGCAGCATATCGATCAAGACCTCCTTCCTCCACCTCGATATGCATTAACCCGAGAATCTAAGTTGACCATCTTTGACTTTTTTTATTTTTGCATTCTAAGATTATTTTGAGGATATTCCCTATAAATAGCTAACTCTACATCCTATCTTACTTATCCTTACTCTTCCCCAAAGCTTTCCTTTGGTTATTCATAGAACAAGAACAAATCTCTTTGTGGGATGAGATTGCATCACTAGTATATATTTTCATTTATGTTATCCATTTACATGTTTATTTAGGTTAGACATTAGCATGATTTGCATTGTTTGGTGTTTTTTCAGGTCTAAATAGAGCAACGGAGACATTTGGAGATTGGTGAATGATGAGGACAAGAAGAACCGAGCATGATGACCAAGATAACGGGCTCTAGGCTGCAACAAAGTCTAGTAACGACCAAAACTGAGAGAAACATTCCCGGTATGCAGGTCGATATGAAGTGTATGGGTCTGAACGAAGGCCTTCTGGTGCAATTCAGCCTCCGCATCCTGGATAGAAGTTGTAGAGGATCGAACAAGCTTTCCAACGGAGGTCGAATCAAGTCAACATGGCCAGTGGTTCAAAAATACGACGGTTTCATCTTTAATGCCTGCAACTAGAATGCTGTACCGAGCAGCATATCGATCAAGACCGCCTTCCTCCACCTCGATATGCATTAACCCGAGAACCTAAATAGCTTACCCTACATCCTATCTTACTTATCCTTACTCTTCCCCAAAGCTTTGCTTTGGTTATTCATAGAACAAGAACAAATCCCTTTGTGGGATGAGATTGCATCTCTAGTATATATTTTCATTTATGTTATCTATTTACATGTTTATTTAGGTTAGACATTAGTATGATTTGCATTGTTTGGTGTTTTTTTCAGGTCTAAATGGAGCAAGGGAGACATTTGGGGAATGGTGAATGATGAGGACAAGAAGAACCGAGCATGATGACCAAGATAACGGGCTCTAGGCTGCAACAAAGTCTAGTATCGACCAAAACTGAGAGAAACATTCCCGGTATGCAGGTCGATATGAAGTGTATGGGTCTGAACGAAGGCCTTCTGGTGCAATTCAGCCTCCGCATCCTTGATAGAAGTTGTAGAGGATCGAACAAGCTTTCCAACGGAGGTCTAATCAAGTCAATATGGCCAGTGGTTCAAAAATACGACGGTTTCATCTTTAATGCCTGGAACTAGTACGTTGTACCGAGCAGCATATCGATCAAGACCTCCTTCCTCCACCTCGATATGCATGAACCCGAGAACCAAAGTTGACCATCTTTGACTTTTTTTATTTTATCATTTTAAGGTTATTTTGGGGATATTCCCTATAAATAGCTAACCCTACATCCAATCTTACTTATCCTTTCTCTTCTCTGAAGCTTTGTTTTGGTTTTTCATATAACAAGAACAAATCCCTTTATGGGATGAGATTGGACACTTGTATATATTTTTATTTATGTTATCCATTTACATGTTTATTTAGGTTAGACATTTGCATGTTTTACATTGTTTGGAGTCTTTTTCAGGTCTAAATGGAGCAAGGGAGACATTTGGAGAATGGTGAATGATGAGGACAAGAAGAACCGAGCATGATGACGGGCTTTAGGCTGCAACTAAGTGTGGTATCGACTAAAACTGAGAGAAAGCTGCCTGGGATGCAGGTCGATATGAAATGTATGGGTCTGAACGAAGGCCTTCTGCTGCGATTCAGCCTCCGTGTCCTTGCTAGAAGTTGTAGAGGATCGAACAAGCTGTCCAACGGAGGTCGAATCAAGTCAATATGGTCAGTGGTTCAAAAGATACGACGGTTTCATCTTTAATGCCTGCAACCAGAACGCTGTACCGAACAGCATATCGATCAAGACCTCCTTCCTCCACCTCGATATGCATTAACCCGAGAATCTAAGTTGACCATCTTTGACTTTTTTTATTTTTGCATTCTAAGATTATTTTGAGGATATTCCCTATAAATAGCTAACTCTACATCCTATCTTACTTATCCTTACTCTTCCCCAAAGCTTTCCTTTGGTTATTCATAGAACAAGAACAAATCTCTTTGTGGGATGAGATTGCATCACTAGTATATATTTTCATTTATGTTATCCATTTACATGTTTATTTAGGTTAGACATTAGCATGATTTGCATTGTTTGGTGTTTTTTCAGGTCTAAATGGAGCAACGGAGACATTTGGAGATTGGTGAATGATGAGGACAAGAAGAACCGAGCATGATGACCAAGATAACGGGCTCTAGGCTGCAACAAAGTCTAGTATCGACCAAAACTGAGAGAAACATTCCCGGTATGCAGGTCGATATGAAGTGTATGGGTCTGAACGAAGGCCTTCTGGTGCAATTCAGCCTCCGCATCCTGGATAGAAGTTGTAGAGGATCGAACAAGCTTTCCAACGGAGGTCGAAACAAGTCAACATGGCCAGTGGTTCAAAAATACGACGGTTTCATCTTTAATGCCTGGAACTAGAATGCTGTACCGAGCAGCATATCGATCAAGACCGCCTTCCTACACCTCGATATGCATTAACCCGAGAACCTAAATAGCTAACCCTACATCCTATCTTACTTATCCTTACTCTTCCCCAAAGCTTTGCTTTGGTTATTCATAGAACAAGAACAAATCCCTTTGTGGGATGAGATTGCATCTCTAGTATATATTTTCATTTATGTTATCCATTTACATGTTTATTTAGGTTAGACATTAGCATGATTTGCATTGTTTGGTGTTTTTTTCAGGTCTAAATGGAGCAAGAGAGACATTTGGAGAATGGTGAATGATGAGGACAAGAAGAACCGAGCATGATGACCAAGATAACGGGCTCTAGGCTGCAACAAAGTCTTGTATCGACCGAAACTGAAAGAAACATTCCCGGTATGCAGGTCAATATGAAATGTATGGGTCTGAACGAAGGCCTTCTGCTGCGATTCAGCCTCCGCGACCTTGATAGAAGTTGTAGAGGATCGAACAAGTTTTCCAAAGGAGGTCGAATCAAGTCAATATGGTCAGTGGTTCAAAAGATACGACAGTTTCATCTTTAATGCCTGCAACCAGAACGCTGTACCGAGCAGCATATCGATCAAGACCTCCTTCCTCCACCTCGATATGCATTAACCCGAGAACCTAAGTTGACCATCTTTGACTTTTTTTATTTTTGCATTCTAAGATTATTTTGGGGATATTTCCTATAAATAGCTAACCCTACATCCAATCTTACTTATCCTTACTCTTCCCCAAAGCTTTGCTTTGGTTATTCATAGAACAAGAACAAATCCCTTTGTGGGATGAGATTGCATCACTAGTATATATTTTCATTTATGTTATCCATTTACATGTTTATTTAGGTTAGACATTAGCATGATTTGCATTGTTTGGTGTTTTTTTCAGGTCTAAATGGAGCAAGGGAGACATTTGGAGAATGGTGAATGATGAGGACAAGAAGAACCGAGCATGATGAACAAGATAACGGGCTCTAGGCTGCAATAAGTCTAGTATCGACAAAAACTGAGAGAAACATCCCCGGTATGCAGGTCGATATGAAGTGTATGGGTCTGAACGAAGGCCTTCTGCTGCAATTCAGCCTCTGCATCCTGGATAGAAGTTGTAGACTATTGAACAAGCTTCCGAACGGAGGTCGAATCAAGTCAATATGGCCAGTGGTTCAAAAATACGACGGTTTCATCTTTAATGCCTGGAACCAGAACGCTGTACCGAGCAGCATATCGATCAAGACCGCCTTCCTACACCTCGATATGCATTAACCCGAGAACCTAAATAGCTAACCCTACATCCTATCTTACTTATCCTTACTCTTCCCCAAAGCTTTGCTTTGGTTATTCATAGAACAAGAACAAATACCTTTGTGGGATGAGATTGCATCTCTAGTATATATTTTCATTTATGTTATCCATTTACATGTTTATTTAGGTTAGACATTAGCATGATTTGCATTGTTTGGTGTTTTTTTCAGGTCTAAATGGAGCAAGGGAGACATTTGGAGAATGGTGAATGATGAGGACAAGAAGAACCGAGCATGATGACCAAGATAACGGGCTCTAGGCTGCAACAAAGTCTTGTATCGACCGAAACTGAGAGAAACATTCCCGGTATGCAGGTCAATATGAAATGTATGGGTTCGAACGAAGGCCTTCTGGTGCGATTCAGCCTCCGTGTCCTTCATAGATGTTGTAGAGGATCGAACAAGCTTTCCAACGGTGGTCGAATCAAGTCAATATTGTCAGTGGTTCAACAGATACGACGATTTCATCTTTAATGCTTGCAACCAGAACGCTGTACCGAGCAGCATATCGATCAAGACCTCCTTCCTCCACCTCGATATGCATTAACCAGAGAACCAAAGTTGACCATCTTTGACTTTTTTTATTTTTGCATTCTAAGATTATTTTGGGGATATTCCCTATAAATAGCTAACCCTACATCCAATCTTACTTATCCTTACTCTTCCCCAAAGCTTTGCTTTGGTTATTCATAAAACAAGAACAAATCCCTTTGTGGGATGAGATAGCATCACTAGTATATATTTTCATTTATGTTATCCATTTACATGTTTATTTAGGTTAGACATTAGCATGATTTGCATTGTTTGGTGTTTTTTTCAGGTCTAAATGGAGCAAGGGAGACATTTGGAGAATGGTGAATGATGAGGACAAGAAGAACCGAGCATGATGACCAAGATAACGGGCTCTAGGCTGCAACAAAGTCTTGTATCGACCAAAACTGAGAGAAACATTCCCGGTATGCAGGTCGATATGAAATGTATGGGTCTGAACGAAGGCCTTCTGGTGCGATTCAGCCTCCTCGTCCTTCATAAAAGTTGTAGGGATCGAACAAGCTTTCCAACGGAGGTCGAATCAAGTCAATCTGGTCAGTGGTTCAAAAGATACGACGGTTTCATCTTCGATGCCTGCAACCAGAACGCTGTACAGAGCAGCATATCGATCAAGACCTCCTTCCTCCACCTCGATATGCATTAACCCGAGAACCTAAGTTGACCATCTTTGACTTTTTTTATTTTTGCATTCTAAGATTATTTTGGGGATATTCCCTATAAATAGCTAACCCTACATCCAATATTACTTATCCTTACTCTTCCCCAAAGCTTTGTTTTGGTTATTCATAGAACAAGAACAAATCCCTTTGTGGGATGAGATTGCATCACTAGTATATATTTTCATTTATGTTATCCATTTACATGTTTATTTAGGTTAGACATTAGCATGATTTGCATTGTTTGGTGTTTTTTTCAGGTCTAAATGGAGCAAGGGAGACATTTGGAGAATGGTGAATGATGAGGACAAGAAGAACCGAGCATGATGAACAAGATAACAGGCTCTAGGCTGCAACAAAGTCTAGTATCGACAAAAACTGAGAGAAACATCCCCGGTATGCAGGTCGATATGAAGTGTATGGGTCTGAACGAAGGCCTTCTGCTGCAATTCAGCCTCTGCATCCTGGATAGAAGTTGTAGAGGATTGAACAAGCTTCCCAACGGAGGTCGAATCAAGTCAATATGGCCAGTGGTTCAAAAATACGACAGTTTCATCTTTAATGCCTGGAACCAGAACGCTGTACCGAGCAGCATATCGATCAAGACCTCCTTCCTCCACCTCGATATGCATTAACCAGAGAAACAAAGTTGACCATCTTTGACTTTTTTTATTTTTACATTCTAAGATTGTTTTGGGGGTATTCCCTATAAATAGCTAACCATACATCCAATCTTACTTATCCTTTCTCTTCCCCAAAGCTTTGCTTTGGTTATTCATAGAACAAGAACAAATCCCTTTGTGGGATGAGATAGCATCACTAGTATATATTTTCATTTATGTTATCCATTTACATGTTTATTTAGGTTAGACATTAGCATGATTTGCATTGTTTGGTATTTTCTTCAGGTCTAAAAGGAGCAAGGGAGACATTTGGAGAATGGTGAATGATGAGGACAAGAAGAACCAAGCATGATGACCAAGATGACGGGCTCTAAGCTGCAACAAAGTCTTGTATCGACCAAAGCTGAGAGAAACCTGCCCGGTATGCAGGTCGATATGAAATGTATGGGTCTGAACGAAGGCCTTCTGGTGCGATTCAGCCTCCTCGTCCTTCATAGAAGTTGTAGGGATCGAACAAGCTTTCCAACGGAGGTAGAATCAAGTCAATCTGGTCAGTGGTTCAAAAGATACGATGGTTTCATCTTCGATGCCTGCAACCAGAACGCTGTACAGAGCAGCATATCGATCAAGACCTCCTTCCTCCACCTCGATATGCATTATCCCGAGAACCATAGTTGACCATCTTTGACTTTTTTTATTTTTGCATTCGAAGGTTATTTTGGGGATATTCCCTATAAATAGCTAACCCTACATCCAATCTTACTTATCGTTTCTCTTCCCCAAAGCTTTGCTTTGGTTATTCATAGAACAAAAACAAATCCCTTTGTGGGATGAGATTGCATCACTAGTATATATTTTCATTGATGTTATCCATTTACATGTTTATTTAGGTTAGACATTAGCATGATTTGCATTGTTTGGAGTTTTTTTCAGGTCTAAATAGAGCAAGAGAGATATTTGGAGAATGGTGAATGATGAGGACAAGAAGAACCGAGCATGATGACCAAGATGACGGGCTCTAGGCTGCAACAAAGTCTTGTATCGACCAAAGCTGAGAGACACCTGCCCGGTATGCAGGTCGATATGAAATGTATGGGTCTGAACGAAGGCCTACTGGTGCGATTCAGCCTCCGCGTCCTTCATAGAAGTTGTAGAGGATCGAACAAGCTTTCCAACGGAGGTCGAATCAAGTCAATCTGGTCAGTGGTTCAAAAGATACGACGGTTTCATCTTCGATGCCTGCAACCAGAACGCTGTACAGAGCAGCATATCGATCAAGACCTCCTTCCTCCAACTCGATATGCATTAACCCGAGAACCAAAGTTGACCATCTTTGACTTTTTTTATTTTTGCATTCTAAGGTTATTTTGGGGATATTCCCTATAAATAGCTAACCCTACATCCAATCTTACTTATCCTTTCTCTTCCCCAAAACTTTGCTTTGGTTATTCATAGAACAAAAACAAATCCCTTTGTGGGATGAGATTGCATCACTAGTATATATTTTCATTGATGTTATCCATTTACATGTTTATTTAGGTTAGACATTAGCATGATTTGCATTGTTTGGAGTTTTTTTCAGGTCTAAATAGAGCAAGAGAGATATTTGGAGAATGGTGAATGATGAGGACAAGAAGAACCGAGCATGATGACCAAGATGACGGGCTCTAGGCTGCAACAAAGTCTTGTATCGACCAAAGCTGAGAGACACCTGCCCGGTATGCAGGTCGATATGAAATGTATGGGTCTGAACGAAGGCCTTCTGGTGCGATTCAGCCTCCTCGTCCTTCGTAGAAGTTGTAGGGATCGAACAAGCTTTCCAACGGAGGTCGAATCAAGTCAATCTGGTCAGTGGTTCAAAAGATACGACGGTTTCATCTTCAATGCCTGCAACCAGAACGCTGTACAGAGCAGCATATCGATCAAGACCTCCTTCCTCCACCTCGATATGCATTATCCCGAGAACCAAAGTTGACCATCTTTGACTTTTTTTATTTTTGCATTCGAAGGTTATTTTGGAGATATTCCCTATAAATAGCTAACCCTACATCCAATCTTATTTATCGTTTCTCTTCCCCAAAGCTTTGCTTTGGTTATTCAGAGAACAAAAACAAATCCCTTTGTGGGATGAGATTGCATCACTAGTATATATTTTCATTGATGTTATCCATTTACATGTTTATTTAGGTTAGACATTAGCATGATTTGCATTGTTTGGAGTTTTTTTCACGTCTAAATAGAGCAAGAGAGATATTTGGAGAATGGTGAATGATGAGGACAAGAAGAACCGAGCATGATGACCAAGATGACGGGCTCTAGGCTGCAACAAAGTCTTGTATCGACCAAAGCTGAGAGACACCTGCCCGGTATGCAGGTCGATATGAAATGTATGGGTCTGAACGAAGGCCTACTGGTGCGATTCAGCCTCCTCGTCCTTCATTGAAGTTGTAGGAATCGAACAAGCTTTCCAACGGAGGTCGAATCAAGTCAATCTGGTCAGTGGTTCAAAAGATACGACGGTTTCATCTTCAATGCCTGCAATCAGAACGCTGTACAGAGCAGCATATCGATCAAAACCTCCTTCCTCCACCTCGATATGCATTATCACGAGAACAAAAGTTGACCATCTTTGACTTTTTTTATTTTTGCATTCGAAGGTTATTTTGGAGATATTCCCTATAAATAGCTAACCCTACATCCAATCTTACTTATCGTTTCTCTTCCCCAAAGCTTTGCTTTGGTTATTCATAGAACAAAAACAAATCCCTTTGTGGGATGAGATTGCATCACTAGTATATATTTTCATTGATGTTATCTATTTACATGTTTATTTAGGTTAGACATTAGCATGATTTGCATTGTTTGGAGTTTTTTTCAGGTCTAAATAGAGCAAGGGAGACATTTGGAGAATGGTGAATGATGAGGACAAGAAGAACCGAGCATGATGACCAAGATGACGGGCTCTAGGCTGCAACAAAGTCTTGTATCGACCAAAGCTGAGAGAAACCTGCCCGGTATGCAGGTCGATATGAAATGTATGGGTCTGAACGAAGGCCTTCTGGTGCGTTTCAGCCTCCTCGTCCTTCATAGAAGTTGTAGGGATCGAACAAGCTTTCCAACGGAGGTCGAATCAAGTCAATCTGGTCAGTGGTTCAAAAGATACGACGGTTTCATCTTCGATGCCTTCAACCAGAACGCTGTACAGAGCAGCATATCGATCAAAACCTCCTTCCTCCACCTCGATATGCATTATCCCAAGAACCAAAGTTGACCATCTTTGACTTTTTTTATTTTTGCATTCGAAGGTTATTTTGGAGATATTCCCTATAAATAGCTAACCCTACATCCAATCTTACTTATCGTTTCTCTTCCCCAAAGCTTTGCTTTGGTTATTCATAGAACAAAAACAAATCCCTTTGTGGGATGAGATTGCATCACTAGTATATATTTTCATTGATGTTATCTATTTACATGTTTATTTAGGTTAGACATTAGCATGATTTGCATTGTTTGGAGTTTTTTTCAGGTCTTAATAGAGCAAGGGAGACATTTGGAGAATGGTGAATGATGAGGACAAGAAGAACCGAGCATGATGACCAAGATGACGGGCTCTAGGCTGCAACAAAGTCTTGTATCGACCAAAGCTGAGAGAAACCTGCTCGGTATGCAGGTCAATATGAAATGTATGGGTCTGAACGAAGGCCTTCTGGTGCGTTTCAGCCTCCTCGTCCTTCATAGAAGTTGTAGGGATCGAACAAGCTTTCCAACGGAGGTCGAATCAAGTCAATCTGGTCAGTGGTTCAAAAGATACGACGGTTTCATCTTCGATGCCTGCAACCAGAACGCTGTACAGAGCAGCATATCGATCAAAACCTCCTTCCTCCACCTCGATATGCATTATCCCGAGAACCAAAGTTGACCATCTTTGACTTTTTTTATTTTTGCATTCGAAGGTTATTTTGGAGATATTCCCTATAAATAGCTAACCCTACATCCAATCTTACTTATCGTTTCTCTTCCCCAAAGCTTTGCTTTGGTTATTCATAGAACAAAAACAAATCCCTTTGTGGGATGAGATTGCATCACTAGTATATATTTTCATTGATGTTATCCATTTACATGTTTATTTAGGTTAGACATTAGCATGATTTGCATTGTTTGGAGTTTTTTTCACGTCTAAATAGAGCAAGAGAGATATTTGGAGAATGGTGAATGATGAGGACAAGAAGAACCGAGCATGATGACCAAGATGACGGGCTCTAGGCTGCAACAAAGTCTTGTATCGACCAAAGCTGAGAGACACCTGCCCGGTATGCAGGTCGATATGAAATGTATGGGTCTGAACGAAGGCCTACTGGTGCGATTCAGCCTCCTCGTCCTTCATTGAAGTTGTAGGAATCGAACAAGCTTTCCAACGGAGGTCGAATCAAGTCAATCTGGTCAGTGGTTCAAAAGATACGACGGTTTCATCTTCAATGCCTGCAATCAGAACGCTGTACAGAGCAGCATATCGATCAAAACCTCCTTCCTCCACCTCGATATGCATTATCACGAGAACAAAAGTTGACCATCTTTGACTTTTTTTATTTTTGCATTCGAAGGTTATTTTGGAGATATTCCCTATAAATAGCTAACCCTACATCCAATCTTACTTATCGTTTCTCTTCCCCAAAGCTTTGCTTTGGTTATTCATAGAACAAAAACAAATCCCTTTGTGGGATGAGATTGCATCACTAGTATATATTTTCATTGATGTTATCTATTTACATGTTTATTTAGGTTAGACATTAGCATGATTTGCATTGTTTGGAGTTTTTTTCAGGTCTAAATAGAGCAAGGGAGACATTTGGAGAATGGTGAATGATGAGGACAAGAAGAACCGTGCATGATGACCAAGATGGCGGGCTCTAGGCTGCAACAAAGTCTTGTATCGACCAAAGCTGAGAGAAACCTGCCCGGTATGCAGGTCGATATGAAATGTATGGGTCTGAACGAAGGCCTTCTGGTGCGTTTCAGCCTCCTCGTCCTTCATAGAAGTTGTAGGGATCGAACAAGCTTTCCAACGGAGGTCGAATCAAGTCAATCTGGTCAGTGGTTCAAAAGATACGACGGTTTCATCTTCGATGCCTTCAACCAGAACGCTGTACAGAGCAGCATATCGATCAAAACCTCCTTCCTCCACCTCGATATGCATTATCCCGAGAACCAAAGTTGACCATCTTTGACTTTTTTTATTTTTGCATTCGAAGGTTATTTTGGAGATATTCCCTATAAATAGCTAACCCTACATCCAATCTTACTTATCGTTTCTCTTCCCCAAAGCTTTGCTTTGGTTATTCATAGAACAAAAAACAAATCCCTTTGTGGGATGAGATTGCATCACTAGTATATATTTTCATTGATGTTATCTATTTACATGTTTATTTAGGTTAGACATTAGCATGATTTGCATTGTTTGGAGTTTTTTTCAGGTCTTAATAGAGCAAGGGAGACATTTGGAGAATGGTGAATGATGAGGACAAGAAGAACCGAGCATGATGACCAAGATGACGGGCTCTAGGCTGCAACAAAGTCTTGTATCGACCAAAGCTGAGAGAAACCTGCTTGGTATGCAGGTCAATATGAAATGTATGGGTCTGAACGAAGGCCTTCTGGTGCGTTTCAGCCTCCTCGTCCTTCATAGAAGTTGTAGGGATCGAACAAGCTTTCCAACGGAGGTCGAATCAAGTCAATCTGGTCAGTGGTTCAAAAGATACGACGGTTTCATCTTCGATGCCTGCAACCAGAACGCTGTACAGAGCAGCATATCGATCAAAACCTCCTTCCTCCACCTCGATATGCATTATCCCGAGAACCAAAGTTGACCATCTTTGACTTTTTTATTTTTGCATTCGAAGGTTATTTTGGAGATATTCCCTATAAATAGCTAACCCTACATCCAATCTTACTTATCGTTTCTCTTCCCCAAAGCTTTGCTTTGGTTATTCATAGAACAAAAACAAATCCCTTTGTGGGATGAGATTGCATCACTAGTATATATTTTCATTGATGTTATCTATTTACATGTTTATTTAGGTTAGACATTAGCATGATTTGCATTGTTTGGAGTTTTTTTCAGGTCTTAATAGAGCAAGGGAGACATTTGGAGAATGCTGAATGATGAGGACAAGAAGAACCGAGCATGATGACCAAGATGACGGGCTCTAGGCTGCAACAAAGTCTTGTATCGACCAAAGCTGAGAGAAACCTGCCCGGTATGCAGGTCGATATGAAATGTATGGGTCTGAACGAAGGCCTTCAGGTGCGTTTCAGCCTCCTCGTCCTTCATAGAAGTTGTAGGGATCGAACAAGCTTTCCAACGGAGGTCGAATCAAGTCAATCTGGTCAGTGGTTCAAAAGATACGACGGTTTCATCTTCGATGCCTTCAACCAGAACGCTGTACAGAGCAGCATATCGATCAAAACCTCCTTCCTCCACCTCGATATGCATTATCCCGAGAACCAAAGTTGACCATCTTTGACTTTTTTTATTTTTGCATTCGAAGGTTATTTTGGAGATATTCCCTATAAATAGCTAACCCTACATCCAATCTTACTTATCGTTTCTCTTCCCCAAAGCTTTGCTTTGGTTATTCATAGAACAAAAACAAATCCCTTTGTGGGATGAGATTGCATCACTAGTATATATTTTCATTGATGTTATCTATTTACATGTTTATTTAGGTTAGACATTAGCATGATTTGCATTGTTTGGAGTTTTTTTCAGGTCTTAATAGAGCAAGGGAGACATTTGGAGAATGGTGAATGATGAGGACAAGAAGAACCGAGCATGATGACCAAGATGACGGGCTCTAGGCTGCAACAAAGTCTTGTATCGACCAAAGCTGAGAGAAACCTGCTTGGTATGCAGGTCAATATGAAATGTATGGGTCTGAACGAAGGCCTTCTGGTGCGTTTCAGCCTCCTCGTCCTTCATAGAAGTTGTAGGGATCGAACAAGCTTTCCAACGGAGGTCGAATCAAGTCAATCTGGTCAGTGGTTCAAAAGATACGACGGTTTCATCTTCGATGCCTGCAACCAGAACGCTATACAGAGCAGCATATCGATCAAAACCTCCTTCCTCCACCTCGATATGCATTATCCCGAGAACCAAAGTTGACCATCTTTGACTTTTTTTATTTTTGCATTCGAAGGTTATTTTGGAGATATTCCCTATAAATAGCTAACCCTACATCCAATCTTACTTATCGTTTCTCTTCCCCAAAGCTTTGCTTTGGTTATTCATATAGAACAAAAAACAAATCCCTTTGTGGGATGAGATTGCATCACTAGTATATATTTTCATTGATGTTATCTATTTTCATGTTTATTTAGGTTAGACATTAGCATGATTTGCATTGTTTGGAGTTTTTTTCAGGTCTTAATAGAGCAAGGGAGACATTTGGAGAATGCTGAATGATGAGGACAAGAAGAACCAAGCATGATGACCAAGATGACGGGCTCTAAGCTGCAACAAAGTCTTGTATCGACCAAAGCTGAGAGAAACCTGCCCGGTATGCAGGTCGATATGAAATGTATGGGTCTGAACGAAGGCCTTCTGGTGCGATTCAGCCTCCTCGTCCTTCATAGAAGTTGTAGGGATCGAACAAGCTTTCCAACGGAGGTCGAATCAAGTCAATCTGGTCAGTGGTTCAAAAGATACGATGGTTTCATCTTCGATGCCTGCAACCAGAACACTGTACAGAGCAGCATATCGATCAAGACCTCCTTCCTCCACCTCGATATGCATTATCCCGAGAACCATAGTTGACCATCTTTGACTTTTTTTATTTTTGCATTCGAAGGTTATTTTGGGGATAATCCCTATAAATAGCTTACCCTACATCCAATCTTACTTATCGTTTCTCTTCCCCAAAGCTTTGCTTTGGTTATTCATAGAACAAAAACAAATCCCTTTGTGGGATGAGATTGCATCACTAGTATATATTTTCATTGATGTTATCCATTTACATGTTTATTTAGGTTAGACATTAGCATGATTTGCATTGTTTGGAGTTTTTTTTCAGATCTAAATAGAGCAAGAGAGATATTTGGAGAATGGTGAATGATGAGGACAAGAAGAACCGAGCATGATGACCAAGATGACGGGCTCTAGGCTGCAACAAAGTCTTGTATCGACCAAAGCTGAGAGACACCTGCCCGGTATGCAGGTCGATATGAAATGTATGGGTCTGAACGAAGGCCTACTGGTGCGATTCAGCCTCCGCGTCCTTCATAGAAGTTGTAGAGGATCGAACAAGCTTTCCAACAGAGGTCGAATCAAGTCAATCTGGTCAGTGGTTCAAAAGATACGACGGTTTCATCTTCAATGCCTGCAACCAGAACGCTGTACAGAGCAGCATATCGATCAAGACCTCCTTCCTCCACCTCGATATGCATTAACCCGAGAACCAAAGTTGACCATCTTTGACTTTTTTTATTTTTGCATTCGAAGGTTATTTTGGAGATATTCCCTATAAATAGCTAACCCTACATCCAATCTTACTTATCGTTTCTCTTCCCCAAAGCTTTGCTTTGGTTATTCATAGAACAAAAACAAATCCCTTTGTGGGATGAGATTGCATCACTAGTATATATTTTCATTGATGTTATCTATTTACATGTTTATTTAGGTTAGACATTAGCATGATTTGCATTGTTTGGAGTTTTTTTCAGGTCTTAATAGAGCAAAGGAGACATTTGGAGAATGGTGAATGATGAGGACAAGAAGAACCGAGCATGATGACCAAGATGACGGGCTCTAGGCTGCAACAAAGTCTTGTATCGACCAAAGCTGAGAGAAACCTGCTCGGTATGCAGGTCAATATGAAATGTATGGGTCTGAACGAAGGCCTTCTGGTGCGTTTCAGCCTCCTCGTCCTTCATAGAAGTTGTAGGGATCGAACAAGCTTTCCAACGGAGGTCGAATCAAGTCAATCTGGTCAGTGGTTCAAAAGATACGACGGTTTCATCTTCGATGCCTGCAACCAGAACGCTGTACAGAGCAGCATATCGATCAAAACCTCCTTCCTCCACCTCGATATGCATTATCCCGAGAACCAAAGTTGACCATCTTTGACTTTTTTTTATTTTTGCATTCGAAGGTTATTTTGGAGATATTCCCTATAAATAGCTAACCCTACATCCAATCTTACTTATCGTTTCCCTTGCCCAAAGTTTTGCTTTGGTTATTCATAGAACAAAAACAAATCCCTTTGTGGGATGAGATTGCATCACTAGTATATATTTTCATTGATGTTATCCATTTACATGTTTATTTAGGTTAGACATTAGCATGATTTGCATTGTTTGGAGTTTTTTTAAGGTCTAAATAGAGCAAGGGAGACATTTGGAGAATGGTGAATGATGAGGACAAAAAGAACCGAGCATGATGACCAAGATGACGGGCTCTAGGCTGCAACAAAGTCTTGTATCGACCATAGCTGAGAGAAACCTGCCCGGTATGCAGGTCGATATGAAATGTATGGGTCTGACCGAAGGCCTTCTGGTGTGATTCAGCCTCCGCGTCCTTCATAGAAGTTGTAGAGGATCGAACAAGCTTTCCAACGGAGGTCGAATCAAGTCAATCTGGTCAGTGGTTCAAAAGATACGACGGTTTCATCTTCAATGCCTGCAACCAGAACGCTGTACAGAGCAGCATATCGATCAAGACCTCCTTCCTCCACCTCGATATGCATTAACCCGAGAACCAAAGTTGTCCATCTTTGACTTTTTTTATTTTTGCATTCTAAGGTTATTTTGGGGATATTCCCTATAAATAGCTAACCCTACATCCAATCTTACTTATCCTTTCTCTTCCCCAAAACTTTGCTTTGGTTATTCATAGAACAAAAACAAATCACTTTGTGGGATGAGATTGCATCACTAGTATATATTTTCATTGATGTTATCCATTTATATGTTTTTTTAGGTTAGACATTAGCATGATTTGCATTGTTTGGAGTTTTTTTCAGGTCTAAATAGAGCAAGGGAGACATTTGGAGAATGGTGAATGATGAGGACAAGAAGAACCGAGCATGATGACCAAGATGACGGGCTCTAGGCTGCAACAAAGTCTTGTATCGACCAAAGCTGAGAGACACCTGCTCGGTATGCAGGTCGATATGAAATGTATGGGTCTGAACGAAGGCCTACTGGTGCGATTCAGCCTCCGCGTCCTTCATAGAAGTTGTAGAGGATCGAACAAGCTTTCCAACGGAGGTCGAATCAAGTCAATCTGGTCAGTGGTTCAAAAGATACGACGGTTTCATCTTCAATGCCTGCAACCAGAACGCTGTACAGAGCAGCATATCGATCAAGACCTCCTTCCTCCACCTCGATATGCATTAACCCGAGAACCAAAGTTGACCAACTTTGACTTTTTTTATTTTTGCATTCTAAGGTTATTTTGGGGATATTCCCTATAAATAGCTAACCCTACATCCAATCTTACTTATCCTTTCTCTTCCCCAAAACTTTGCTTTGGTTATTCATAGAACAAAAACAAATCCCTTTGTGGGATGAGATTGCATCACTAGTATATATTTTCATTGATGTTATCCATTTACATATTTTTTTAGGTTAGACATTAGCATGATTTGCATTGTTTGGAGTTTTTTTCAGGTCTAAATAGAGCAAGGGAGACATTTGGAGAATGGTGAATGATGAGGACAAGAAGAACCTAGCATGATGACCAAGATGACGGGCTCTAGGCTGCAACAAAGTCTTGTATCGACCAAAGCTGAGAGAAACCTGCCCGGTATTCAGGTCGATATGAAATGTATGGGTCTGAACGAAGGCCTTCTGGTGCGATTCAGCCTCCTCGTCCTTCGTAGAAGTTGTAGGGATCGAACAAGCTTTCCAACGGAGGTCGAATCAAGTCAATCTGGTCAGTGGTTCAAAAGATACGATGGTTTCATCTTCGATGCCTGCAACCAGAACGCTGTACAGAGCAGCATATCGATCAAGACCTCCTTCCTCCAACTCGATATGCATTATCCCGAGAACCAAAGTTGACCATCTTTGACTTTTTTTATTTTTGCATTCGAAGGTTATTTTGGAAATATTCCCTATAAATAGCTAACCCTACATCCAATCTTATTTATCGTTTCTCTTCCCCAAAGCTTTGCTTTGGTTATTCAGAGAACAAAAACAAATCCCTTTGTGGGATGAGATTGCATCACTAGTATATATTTTCATTGATGTTATCCATTTACATGTTTATTTAGGTTAGACATTAGCATGATTTGCATTGTTTGGAGTTTTTTTCACGTCTAAATAGAGCAAGAGAGATATTTGGAGAATGGTGAATGATGAGGACAAGAAGAACCGAGCATGATGACCAAGATGACGGGCTCTAGGCTGCAACAAAGTCTTGTATCGACCAAAGCTGAGAGACACCTGCCCGGTATGCAGGTCGATATGAAATGTATGGGTCTGAACGAAGGCCTACTGGTGCGATTCAGCCTCCTCGTCCTTCATTGAAGTTGTAGGGATCGAACAAGCTTTCCAACGGAGGTCGAATCAAGTCAATCTGGTCAGTGGTTCAAAAGATACGACGGTTTCATCTTCGATGCCTGCAACCAGAACGCTGTACAGAGCAGCATATCGATCAAAACCTCCTTCCTCCACCTCGATATGCATTATCCCGAGAGCAAAAGTTGACCATCTTTGACATTTTTTATTTTTGCATTCGAAGGTTATTTTGGAGATATTCCCTATAAATAGCTAACCCTACATCCAATCTTACTTATCGTTTCTCTTCCCCAAAGCTTTGCTTTGGTTATTCATAGAACAAAAACAAATCCCTTTGTGGGATGAGATTGCATCACTAGTATATATTTTCATTGATGTTATCTATTTACATGTTTATTTAGGTTAGACATTAGCATGATTTGCATTGTTTGGAGTTTTTTTCAGGTCTAAATAGAGCAAGGGAGACATTTGGAGAATGGTGAATGATGAGGACAAGAAGAACCGAGCATGATGACCAAGATGACGGGCTCTAGGCTGCAACAAAGTCTTGTATCGACCAAAGCTGAGAGAAACCTGCCCGGTATGCAGGTCAATATGAAATGTATGGGTCTGAACGAAGGCCTTCTGGTGCGTTTCAGCCTCCTCGTCCTTCATAGAAGTTGTAGGGATCGAACAAGCTTTCCAACGGAGGTCGAATCAAGTCAATCTGGTCAGTGGTTCAAAAGATACGACGGTTTCATCTTCGATGCCTGCAACCAGAACGCTGTACAGAGCAGCATATCGATCAAAACCTCCTTCTTCCACCTCGATATGCATTATCCCGAGAACCAAAGTTGACCATCTTTGACTTTTTTTATTTTTGCATTCGAAGGTTATTTTGGAGATATTCGCTATAAATAGCTAACCCTACATCCAATCTTACTTATCGTTTCTCTTCCCCAAAGCTTTGCTTTGGTTATTCATAGAACAAAAACAAATCCCTTTGTGGGATGAGATTGCATCACTAGTATATATTTTCATTGATGTTATCTATTTACATGTTTATTTAGGTTAGACATTAGCATGATTTGCATTGTTTGGAGTTTTTTTCAGGTCTTAATAGAGCAAGGGAGACATTTGGAGAATGGTGAATGATGAGGACAAGAAGAACCAAGCATGATGACCAAGATGACGGGCTCTAAGCTGCAACAAAGTCTTGTATCGACCAAAGCTGAGAGAAACCTGCCCGGTATGCAGGTCGATATGAAATGTATGGGTCTGAACGAAGGCCTTCTGGTGCGATTCAGCCTCCTCGTCCTTCATAGAAGTTGTAGGGATCGAACAAGCTTTCCAACGGAGGTAGAATCAAGTCAATCTGGTCAGTGGTTCAAAAGATACGATGGTTTCATCTTCGATGCCTGCAACCAGAACGCTGTACAGAGCAGCATATCGATCAAGACCTCCTTCCTCCACCTCGATATGCATTATCCCGAGAACCATAGTTGACCATCTTTGACTTTTTTTATTTTTGCATTCGAAGGTTATTTTGGGGATATTCCCTATAAATAGCTAACCCTACATCCAATCTTACTTATCGTTTCTCTTCCCCAAAGCTTTGCTTTGGTTATTCATAGAACAAAAACAAATCCCTTTGTGGGATGAGATTGCATCACTAGTATATATTTTCATTGATGTTATCCATTTACATGTTTATTTAGGTTAGACATTAGCATGATTTGCATTGTTTTGGGAGTTTTTTTCAGGTCTAAATAGAGCAAGAGAGATATTTGGAGAATGGTGAATGATGAGGACAAGAAGAACCGAGCATGATGACCAAGATGACGGGCTCTAGGCTGCAACAAAGTCTTGTATCGACCAAAGCTGAGAGACACCTGCCCGGTATGCAGGTCGATATGAAATGTATGGGGTCTGAACGAAGGGCCTACTGGTGCGATTCAGCCTCCTCGTCCTTCGTAGAAGTTGTAGGGATCGAACAAGCTTTCCAACGGAGGTCGAATCAAGTCAATCTGGTCAGTGGTTCAAAAGATATACGACGTTTTCATCTTCAATGCCTGCAACCAGAACGCTGTACAGAGCAGCATATCGATCAAGACCTCCTTCCTCCACCTCGATATGCATTAACCCGAGAACCAAAGTTGACCATCTTTTGACTTTTTTTATTTTTTGCATTCTAAGGTTATTTTGGGGATATTCCCTATAAATAGCTAACCCTACATCCAATCTTACTTATCCTTTCTCTTTCACCCAAAACTTTGCTTTGGTTATTCATAGAACAAAAACAAATCCCTTTGTGGGATGAGATTGCATCACTAGTATATATTTTCATTGATGTTATCCATTTACATATTTTTTTAGGTTAGACATTAGCATGATTTGCATTGTTTGGAGTTTTTTTCAGGTCTAATAGAGCAAGGGAGACATTTGGAGAATGGTGAATGATGAGGACAAGAAGAAAACCGAGCATGATGACCAAGATGACGGGCTCTAGGCTGCAACAAAGTCTTGTATCGACCAAAGCTGAGAGAAACCTGCCCGGTATGCAGGTCGATATGAAATGTATGGGTCTGAACGAAGGCCTTCTGGTGCGATTCAGCCTCCTCGTCCTTCGTAGAAGTTGTAGGGATCGAACAAGCTTTCCAACGGAGGTCGAATCAAGTCAATCTGGTCAGTGGTTCAAAAGATACGATGGTTTCATCTTCGATGCCTGCAACCAGAACGCTGTACAGAGCAGCATATCGATCAAGACCTCCTTCCTCCAACTCGATATGCATTATCCCGAGAACCAAAGTTGACTATCTTTGACTTTTTTTATTTTTGCATTCGAAGGTTATTTTGGAGATATTCCCTATAAATAGCTAACCCTACATCCAATCTTATTTATCGTTTCTCTTCCCCAAAGCTTTGCTTTGGTTATTCAGAGAACAAAAACAAATCCCTTTGTGGGATGAGATTGCATCACTAGTATATATTTTCATTGATGTTATCCATTTACATGTTTATTTAGGTTAGACATTAGCATGATTTGCATTGTTTGGAATTTTTTTTCAGGTCTAAATAGAGCAAGGGAGACATTTAGAGAATGGTGAATGATGAGGACAAGAAAGAACCGAGCATGATGACCAAGATGACGGGGTCTAGGCTGCAACAAAGTTTTGTATCGACCAAAAATGAGAGAAACCTGCCCGGTATGCAGGTCGATATGAAATGTATGGGTCTGAACGAAGGCCTTCTGGTGCGTAATTCAGCCTCCTCGTCCTGGATAGAAGTTGTAAAGGATCGAACAAGCTTTCCAACGGAGGTCGAATCAAGTCAATCTGGTCAGTGGTTCAAAAGATACGACAGTTTCATCTTCAATGCCTGCAACCAGAACGCTGTACAGAGCAGCATATCGATCAAGACCTTCTTCCTCCACCTCGATATGTATTAACCCGAGAACCAAAGTTGACCATCTTTGACTTTTTTTTGCATTCGAAGGTTATTTTGATATTCCCTATAAATAGCTAACCCTACATCCAATCTTACTTATCGTTTCTCTTCCCCAAAGCTTTGCTTTGGTTATTCATAGAACAAGAACAAATCCCTTTGTGGGATGAGATTGAATCACTTGTATATATTTTCATTTATGTTATCCATTTACATGTTTATTTAGGTTAGACATTAGCATGATTTGCATTGTTTGGAGTTTTTTTCAGGTCTAAATAGAGCAAGGGAGACATTTGGAGAATGGTGAATGATGAGGACAAGAAGAACCGAGCATGATGACCAAGATGACGGGCTCTAGGCTGCAACAAAGTCTTGTATCGACCAAAGCTTAGAGACACCTGCCTGGTATGCAGGTCGATATGAAATGTATGGGTCTGAACGAAGGCCTTCTGTTGCGATTAAGCCTCCGCGTCCTTCATATAAGTTGTAGAGGATCGAACAAACTTTCCAACAGAGGTCGAATCAAGTCCATCTAGTCAGTGGTTCAAAAGATACGACGGTTTCATCTTCAATGCCTGCAACCAGAACGCTGTACAGAGCAGCATATCGATCAAGACCTCCTTCCTCCACCTCGATATGCATTAACCCGAGAACCAAAGTTGACCATCTTTGACTTTTTTTTATTTTTGCATTCTAAGGTTATTTTGGGGATATTTCCTATAAATAGCTAACCCTACATCTAATCTTACTTATCGTTTCTCTTCTCCAAAGTTTTGTTTTGGTTATTCAGAGAACAAAACAAATCCCTTTGTGGGTTGAGATTGCATCACTAGTATATATTTTCATTGATGTTATCTATTTACATGTTTATTTAGGTTAGACATTAGCATGATTTGCATTGTTTGGAGTTTTTTTCAGGTCTAAATAGAGCAAGGGAGATATTTGGAGAATGGTGAATGATGAGGACAAGAAGAACCGAGCATGATGACCAAGATGACGGGCTCTAGGCTGCAACAAAGTCTTGTATCGACCAAAGCTGAGAGAAACCTGCCCGGTATGCAGGTCGATATGAAATGTATGGGTCTGAACGAAGGCCTTCTGGTGCGATTCAGCCTCCTCGTCCTTCATAGAAGTTGTAGGGATCGAACAAGCTTTCCAACGGTGGTCGAATCAAGTCAATCTGGTCAGTGGTTCAAAAGATACGACGGTTTCATCTTGGATGCCTGCAACCAGAACGCTGTACAGAGCAGCATATCGATCAAAACCTCTTTCCTCCACCTCGATATGCATTATCCCGAGAATCAAAGTTGACCATCTTTGACTTTTTTTATTTTTGCATTCGAAGGTTATTTTGGAGATATTCCCTATAAATAGCTAACCCTACATCCAATCTTACTTTTATCGTTTCTCTTCCCCAAAGCTTTGCTTTGGTTATTCATAGAACAAAACAAATCCCTTTGTGGGATGAGATTGCATCACTAGTATATATTTTCATTGATGTTATCTATTTACATGTTTATTTAGGTTAGACATTAGCATGATTTGCATTGTTTGGAGTTTTTTTCAGGTCTAAATAGAGCAAGGGAGACATTTGGAGAATGGTGAATGATGAGGACAAGAAGAACCGAGCATGATGACCAAGATGACGGGCTCTAGGCTGCAACAAAGTCTTGTATCGACCAAAGCTGAGAGAAACCTGCCCGGTATGCAGGTCGATATGAAATGTATGGGTCTGAACGAAGGCCTTCTGGTGCGATTCAGCCTCCTCGTCCTTCGTAGAAGTTGTAGGGATCGAACAAGCTTTCCAACGGAGGTCGAATCAAGTCAATCTGGTCAGTGGTTCAAAAGATACGACGGTTTCATCTTCAATGCCTGCAACCAGAACGCTGTACAGAGCAGCATATCGATCAAGACCTCCTTCCTCCACCTCGATATGCATTAACCCAAGAACCAAAGTTGACCATCTTTGACTTTTTTTTTTTTTGCATTCTAAGGTTTATTTTTGGGGATATTCCCTATAAATAGCTAACCCTACATCCAATCTTACTTATCGTTTCTCTTGCCCAAAGTTTTGCTTTGGTTATTCATAGAACAAAAACAAATCCCTTTGTGGGATGAGATCGCATCACTAGTATATATTTTCATTGATGTTATCCATTTACATGTTTTTTTAGGTTAGACATTAGCATGATTTGCATTGTTTGGAGTTTTTTTCAGGTCTAAATAGAGCAAGGGAGACATTTGGAGAATGGTGAATGATGAGGACAAGAAGAACCGAGCATGATGACCAAGATGACGGGCTCTAGGCTGCAACAAAGTCTTGTATCGACCAAAGCTGAGAGAAACCTGCCCGGTATGCAGGTCGATATGAAATGTATGGGTCTGAACGAAGGCCTTCTGGTGCGATTCAGCCTCCTCGTCCTTCATAGAAATTGTAGGGATCGAACAAGCTTTCCAACGGTGGTCGAATCAAGTCAATCTGGTCAGTGGTTCAAAACATACGACGGTTTCATCTTCAATGCCTGCAACCAGAACACTGTACAGAGCAGCCTATCGATCAAGACCTCCTTCCTCCACCTCGATATGCATTAACCCAAGAACCAAAGTTGACCATCTTTGACTTTTTTTATTTTTGCATTCTAAGGTTATTTTGGAGATATTCCCCTATAAATAGCTAACCCTACATCCAATCTTACTTATCGTTTCTCTTCCCCAAAGTTTTGCTTTGGTTATTCATAGAACAAAAACAAATCCCTTTGTGGGATGAGATTGCATCACTAGTATATATTTTCATTGATGTTATCTATTTACATGTTTATTTAGGTTAGACATTAGCATGATTTGCATTGTTTGGAGTTTTTTTTCAGGTCTAAATAGAGCAAGGGAGACATTTGGAGAATGGTGAATGATGAGGACAAGAAGAACCGAGCATGATGACCAAGATGACGGGCTCTAGGCTGCAACAAAGTCTTGTATCGACCAAAGCTGAGAGAAACCTGCCCGGTATGCAGGTCGATATGAAATGTATGGGTCTGAACGAAGGCCTTCTGGTGCGATTCAGCCTCCTCGTCCTTCGTAGAAGTTGTAGGGATCGAACAAGCTTTCCAACGGAGGTCGAATCAAGTCAATCTGGTCAGTGGTTCAAAAGATACGATGGTTTCATCTTCGATGCCTGCAACCAGAACGCTGTACAGAGCAGCATATCGATCAAGACCTCCTTCCTCCACCTCGATATGCATTATCCCGAGAACCAAAGTTGACCATCTTTGACTTTTTTTATTTTTGCATTCGAAGGTTATTTTGGAGATATTCCCTATAAATAGCTAACCCTACATCCAATCTTACTTATCGTTTCTCTTCCCCAAAGCTTTGCTTTGGTTATTCAGAGAACAAAAACAAATCCCTTTGTGGGATGAGATTGCATCACTAGTATATATTTTCATTGATGTTATCCATTTACATGTTTATTTAGGTTAGACATTAGCATGATTTGCATTGTTTGGAGTTTTTTTCACGTCTAAATAGAGCAAGAGAGATATTTGGAGAATGGTGAATGATGAGGACAAGAAGAACCGAGCATGATGACCAAGATGACGGGCTCTAGGCTGCAACAAAGTCTTGTATCGACCAAAGCTGAGAGACACCTGCCCGGTATGCAGGTCGATATGAAATGTATGGGTCTGAACGAAGGCCTACTGGTGCGATTCAGCCTCCTCGTCCTTCATTGAAGTTGTAGGGATCGAACAAGCTTTCCAACGGAGGTCGAATCAAGTCAATCTGGTCAGTGGTTCAAAAGATACGACGGTTTCATCTTCGATGCCTGCAACCAGAACGCTGTACAGAGCAGCATATCGATCAAGACCTCCTTCCTCCACCTCGATATGCATTAACCCGAGAACCAAAGTTGACCATCTTTGACTTTTTTTATTTTTGCATTCTAAGGTTATTTTGGGGATATTCCCTATAAATATCTAACCCTACATCCAATCTTACTTATCGTTTCTCTTCCTCAAAGCTTTGCTTTGGTTATTCATAGAACAAGAACAAATCCCTCTGTGGGATGAGATTGCATCACTAGTATATATTTTCATTGATGTTATCTATTTACATGTTTATTTAGGTTAGACATTAGCATGATTTGCATTGTTTGGAGTTTTTTTCAGGTCTAAATAGAGCAAGGGAGACATTTGGAGAATGGTGAATGATGAGGACAAGAAGAACCGAGCATGATGACCAAGATGACAGGCTCTAGGCTGCAACAAAGTCTTGTATCGACTAAAGCTGAGAGACACCTGCCCGGTATGCAGGTCGATATGAAATGTATGGGTCTGAACAAAGGCCTACAGGTGCGATTCAGCCTCCTCGTCCTTCATTGAAGTTGTAGGGATCGAACAAGCTTTCCAACGGAGGTCGAATCAAGTCAATCTGGTCAGTGGTTCAAAAGATACGACGGTTTCATCTTCGATGCCTGCAACCAGAACGCTGTACAGAGCAGCATATCGATCAAGACCTCCTTCCTCCACCTCGATATGCATTAACCCGAGAACCAAAGTTGACCATCTTTGACTTTTTTTATTTTTGCATTCTAAGGTTATTTTGGGGATATTCCCTATAAATATCTAACCCTACATCCAATCTTACTTATCGTTTCTCTTCCTCAAAGCTTTGCTTTGGTTATTCATAGAACAAGAACAAATCCCTCTGTGGGATGAGATTGCATCACTAGTATATATTTTCATTGATGTTATCCATTTACATGTTTATTTAGGTTAGACATTAGCATGATTTGCATTGTTTAGAATTTTTTTCAGGTCTAAATGGAGCAAGGGAGACATTTAGAGAATGGTGAATGATGAGGACAAGAAGAACCGACCATGATGATCAAGATGACGGGGTCTAGGCTGCAACAAAGTTTTGTATCGACCAAAAATGAGAGAAACATTCCCGGTATGCAGGTCGATATGAAATGTATGGGTCTGAACGAAGGCCTATTGGCGTAATTCAGCCTCCTTGTCCTGGATAGAAGTTGTAAAGGATCGAACAAGCTTTCCAACGGAGGTCGAATCAAGTCAATCTGGTCAGTGGTTCAAAAGATACGACAGTTTCATCTTCAATGCCTGCAACCAGAACGCTGTACCGAGCAGCATATCGATCAAGACCTTCTTCCTCCACCTCGATATGTATTAACCCCAGAACCAAAATTGACCATCTTTGACTTCTTTTATTTTTGCATTCCCTATAAATAGCTAACCCTACATCCAATCTTACTTATCAATTCTCTTCGCCAAAGCTTTGCTTTGGTTATTCATAGAACAAGAACAAATCCCTTTGTGGGATGAGATTGAATCACTTGTATATATTTTCATTTATGTTATCCATTTACATATTTATTTAGGTTAGACATTAGCATGATTTGCATTGTTTGGAGTTTTTTTCAGGTCTAAATAGAGCAAGGGAGACATTTGGAGAATGGTGAATGATGAGGACAAGAAGAACCGAGCATGATGACCAAGATGACGGGCTCTAGGCTGCAACAAAGTCTTGTATCGACCAAAGCTTAGGGACACCTGCCTGGTATGCAGGTCGATATGAAATGTATGGGTCTGAACGAAGGCCTTCTGTTGCGATTAAGCCTCCGCGTCCTTCATATAAGTTGTAGAGGATCGAACAAACTTTCCAATAGAGGTCGAATCAAGTCCATCTAGTCAGTGGTTCAAAAGATACGACGGTTTCATCTTCGATGCCTGCAACCAGAACGCTGTACAGAGCAGCATATCGATCAAGACCTCCTTCCTTCACCTCGATATGCATTAACCCGAGAACCAAAGTTGACCATCTTTGACTTTTTTTATTTTTGCATAAATCTAAGGTTATCTTACTTTGGGGATATTTTCATTCCATTTACATGTTTATAAATAGCTAACCCTACATCTAATCTTACTTATCGTTTCTCTTCTCCAAAGTTTTGTTTTGGTTATTCAGAGAACAAAACAAATCCCTTTGTGGGTTGAGATTGCATCACTAGTATATATTTTCATTGATGTTATCTATTTACATGTTTATTTAGGTTAGACATTAGCATGATTTGCATTGTTTGGAGTTTTTTTCAGGTCTAAATAGAGCAAGGGAGATATTTGGAGAATGGTGAATGATGAGGACAAGAAGAACCGAGCATGATGACCAAGATGACGGGCTCTAGGCTGCAACAAAGTCTTGTATCGACCAAAGCTGAGAGAAACCTGCCCGGTATGCAGGTCGATATGAAATGTATGGGTCTGAACGAAGGCCTTCTGGTGCGATTCAGCCTCCTCGTCCTTCATAGAAGTTGTAGGGATCGAACAAGCTTTCCAACGGTGGTCGAATCAAGTCAATCTGGTCAGTGGTTCAAAAGATACGACGGTTTCATCTTGGATGCCTGCAACCAGAACGCTGTACAGAGCAGCATATCGATCAAAACCTCTTTCCTCCACCTCGATATGCATTATCCCGAGAATCAAAGTTGACCATCTTTGACTTTTTTTATTTTTGCATTCGAAGGTTATTTTGGAGATATTCCCTATAAATAGCTAACCCTACATCCAATCTTACTTTTATCGTTTCTCTTCCCCAAAGCTTTGCTTTGGTTATTCATAGAACAAAACAAATCCCTTTGTGGGATGAGATTGCATCACTAGTATATATTTTCATTGATGTTATCCATTTACATATTTTTTTAGGTTAGACATTAGCATGATTTGCATTGTTTGGAGTTTTTTTCAGGTCTAAATAGAGCAAGGGAGACATTTGGAGAATGGTGAATGATGAGGACAAGAAGAACCGAGCATGATGACCAAGATGACGGGCTCTAGGCTGCAACAAAGTCTTGTATCGACCAAAGCTGAGAGAAACCTGCCCGGTATGCAGGTCGATATGAAATGTATGGGTCTGACCGAAGGCCTTCTGGTGCGATTCAGCCTCCTCGTCCTTCATAAAAGTTGTAGGGATCGAACAAGCTTTCCAACGGAGGTCGAATCAAGTCAATCTGGTCAGTGGTTCAAAACATACAACGGTTTCATCTTCAATGCCTGCAACCAGAACGCTGTACAGAGCAGCATATCGATCAAGACCTCCTTCCTCCACCTCGATATGCATTAACCCAAGAACCAAAGTTGACCATCTTTGACTTTTTTTATTTTTGCATTCTAAGGTTATTTTGGGGATATTCCCTATAAATAGCTAACCCTACATCCAATCTTACTTATCGTTTCTCTTGCCCAAAGTTTTGCTTTGGTTATTCATAGAACAAAAACAAATCCCTTTGTGGGATGAGATTGCATCACTAGTATATATTTTCATTGATGTTATCCATTTACATGTTTTTTTAGGTTAGACATTAGCATGATTTGCATTGTTTGGAGTTTTTTTCAGGTCTAAATAGAGCAAGGGAGACATTTGGAGAATGGTGAATGATGAGGACAAGAAGAACCGAGCATGATGACCAAGATGACGGGCTCTAGGCTGCAACAAAGTCTTGTATCGACCAAAGCTGAGAGACACCTGCCCGGTATGCAGGTCGATATGAAATGTATGGGTCTGAACGAAGGCCTTCTGGTGCGATTCAGCCTCCTCGTCCTTCATAGAAGTTGTAGGGATCGAACAAGCTTTCCAACGGTGGTCGAATCAAGTCAATCTGGTCAGTGGTTCAAAAGATACGACGGTTTCATCTTGGATGCCTGCAACCAGAACGCTGTACAGAGCAGCATATCGATCAAAACCTCTTTCCTCCACCTCGATATGCATTATCCCGAGAATCAAAGTTGACCATCTTTGACTTTTTTTATTTTTGCATTCGAAGGTTATTTTGGAGATATTCCCTATAAATAGCTAACCCTACATCCAATTTTACTTTTATCGTTTCTCTTCCCCAAAGCTTTGCTTTGGTTATTCATAGAACAAAACAAATCCCTTTGTGGGATGAGATTGCATCACTAGTATATATTTTCATTGATGTTATCTATTTACATGTTTATTTAGGTTAGACATTAGCATGATTTGCATTGTTTGGAGTTTTTTTCAGGTCTTAATAGAGCAAGGGAGACATTTGGAGAATGGTGAATGATGAGGACAAGAAGAACCGAGCATGATGACCAAGATGACGGGCTCTAGGCTGCAACAAAGTCTTGTATCGACTAAAGCTGAGAGACACCTGCCCGGTATGCAGGTCGATATGAAATGTATGGGTCTGCACGAAGGCCTTCTGGAGCGATTCAGCCTCCGCGTCCTTCATAGAAGTTGTAGAGGATCGAACAAGCTTTCCAACGGAGGTCGAATCAAGTCAATCTGGTCAGTGGTTCAAAAGATACGACGGTTTCATCTTTAATGCCTGCAACCAGAACGCTGTACAGAGCAGCATATCGATCAAGACCTCCTTCCTCCACCTCGATATGCATTAACCCGAGAACCAAAGTTGACCATCTTTGACTTTTTTTTATTTTTGCATTCTAAGGTTATTTTGGGGATATTCCCTATAAATAGCTAACCCTACATCCAATCTTACTTATCGTTTCTCTTCCCCAAAGCTTTGCTTTGGTTATTCATAGAACAAAAACAAATCCCTTTGTGGGATGAGATTGCATCACTAGTATATATTTTCATTGATGTTATCTATTTACATGTTTATTTAGGTTAGACATTAGCATGATTTGCATTGTTTGGAGTTTTTTTCTGGTCTAAATAGAGCAAGGGAGACATTTGGAGAATGGTGAATGATGAGGACAAGAAGAACCGAGCATGATGACCAAGATGACGGGCTCTAGGCTGCAACAAAGTCTTGTATCGACCAAAGCTGAGAGAAACCTGCCCGGTATGCAGGTCGATATGAAATGTATGGGTCTGAACGAAGGCCTATTGGCGTAATTCAGCCTCCTTGTCCTGGATAGAAGTTGTAAAGGATCGAACAAGCTTTCCAACGGAGGTCGAATCAAGTCAATCTGGTCAGTGGTTCAAAAGATACGACAGTTTCATCTTCAATGCCTGCAACCAGAACGCTGTACCGAGCAGCATATCGATCAAGACCTTCTTCCTCCATCTCGATATGTATTAACCCCAGAACCAAAGTTGACCATCTTTGACTTCTTTTATTTTTGCATTCCCTATAAATAGCTAACCCTACATCCAATCTTACTTATCAATTCTCTTCGCCAAAGCTTTGCTTTGGTTATTCATAGAACAAGAACAAATCCCTTTGTGGGATGAGATTGAATCACTTGTTTATATTTTCATTTATGTTATCCATTTACATGTTTATTTAGGTTAGACATTAGCATGATTTGCATTGTTTGGAGTTTTTTTCAGGTCTAAATAGAGCAAGGGAGACATTTTGGAGAATGGTGAATGATGAGGACAAGAAGAACCGAGCATGATGACCAAGATGACGGGCTCTAGGCTGCAACAAAGTCTTGTATTGACCGAAGCTGAGAGAAACCTGCCCGGTATGCAGGTCGATATGAAATGTATGGGTCTGAACGAAGGCCTTCTGGTGTGATTCAGCCTCCTCGTCCTTCATAGAAGTTGTAGGGATCGAACAAGCTTTCCAACGGAGGTCGAATCAAGTCAATCTGGTAAGTGGTTCAAAAGATACGACGGTTTCATCTTTGATGCCTGCAACCAGAACGCTGTACAGAGCAGCATATCGATCAAGACCTCCTTCCTCCACCTCGATATGCATTATCCCGAGAAACAAAGTTGACCATCTTTGACTTTTTTTATTTTTGCATTCGAAGGTTATTTTGGGGATATTCCCTATAAATAGCTAACCCTACATCCAATCTTACTTATCGTTTCTCTTCCCCAAAGCTTTGCTTTGGTTATTCATAGAACAAAAACAAATCCCTTTGTGGATGAGATTGCATCACTAGTATATATTTTCATTGATGTTATTCATTTACATGTTTATTTAGGTTAGACATTAGCATGATTTGCATTGTTTGGAGTTTTTTTCAGGTCTAAATAGAGCAAGGGAGACATTTGGAGAATGGTGAATGATGAGGACAAGAAGAACCGAGCATGATGACCAAGATGACGGGCTCTAGGCTGCAACAAAGTCTTGTATCGACCAAAGCTGAGAGACACCTGCCCGGTATGCAGGTCGATATGAAATGTATGGGTCTGAACGAAGGCCTACTGTTGCGATTCAGCCTCCGCGTCCTTCATAGAAGTTGTAGAGGATCGAACAAGATTTCCAACGGAGGTCGAATCAAGTCAATCTGGTCAGTGGTTCAAAAGATACGACGGTTTCATCTTCAATGCCTGCAACCAGAACGCTGTACAGAGCAGCATATCGATCAAGACCTCTTTCCTCCACCTCGATATGCATTAACCCGAGAACCAAAGTTGACCATCTTTGACTTTTTTTTATTTTTGCATTCTAAGGTTATTTTGGGAATATTCCCTATAAATAGCTAACCCTACATCCAATCTTACTTATCGTTTCTCTTGCCCAAAGCTTTGCTTTGGTTATTCATAGAACAAAAACAAATCCCTTTGTGGGATGAGATTGCATCACTAGTATATATTTTCATTGATGTTATCTATTTACATGTTTTTTTAGGTTAGACATTAGCATGATTTGCATTGTTTGGAGTTTTTTTCAGGTCTAAATAGAGCAAGGGAGACATTTGGAGAATGGTGAATGATAAGGACAAGAAGAACCGAGCATGATGACCAAGATGACGGGCTCTAGGCTGCAACAAAGTCTTGTATCGACCAAAGCTGAGAGAAACCTGCCCGGTATGCAGGTCGATATGAAATGTATGGGTCTGAACGAAGGCCTATTGGCGTAATTCAGCCTCCTTGTCCTGGATAGAAGTTGTAAAGGTTCGAACAAGCTTTCCAACGGAGGTCGAATCAAGTCAATCTGGTCAGTGGTTCAAAAGATACGACAGTTTCATCTTCCATGCCTGCAACCAGAACGCTGTACCGAGCAGCATATCGATCAAGACCTTCTTCCTCCACCTCGATATGTATTAACCCCAGAACCAAAGTTGACCATCTTTGACTTCTTTTATTTTTGCATTCCCTATAAATAGCTAACCCTACATCCAATCTTACTTATCAATTCTCTTCGCCAAAGCTTTGCTTTGGTTATTCATAGAACAAGAACAAATCCCTTTGTGGGATGAGATTGAATCACTTGTATATATTTTCATTTATGTTATCCATTTACATGTTTATTTAGGTTAGACATTAGCATGATTTGCATTGTTTGGAGTTTTTTTCAGGTCTAAATAGAGCAAGGGAGACATTTGGAGAATGGTGAATGATGCGGACAAGAAGAACCGAGCATGATGACCAAGATGACGGGCTCTAGGCTGCAACAAAGTCTTGTATCGACCAAAGCTGAGAGAAACCTGCCCGATATGCAGGTCGATATGAAATGTATGGGTCTGAACGAAGGCCTTCTGGTGCGATTCAGCCTCCTCGTCCTTCATAGAAGTTGTAGGGATCGAACAAGCTTTCCAACGGAGGTCGAATCAAGTCAATCTGGTCAGTGGTTCAAAAGATACGACGGTTTCATCTTCGATGCGTGCAACCAGAACGCTGTACAGAGCAGCATATCGATCAAGACCTCCTTCCTCCACCTCGATATGCATAATCCGAGAACCAAAGTTGACCATCTTTGACTTTTGGGGATATTCCCTATAAATAGCTAACCCTACATCCAATCTTACTTATCGTTTCTCTTCCCCAAAGCTTTGCTTTGGTTATTCATAGAACAAAAACAAATCCCTTTGTGGATGAGATTGCATCACTAGTATATATTTTCATGGATGTTATTCATTTACATGTTTATTTAGGTTAGACATTAGCATGATTTGCATTGTTTGGAGTTTTTTTCAGGTCTAAATAGAGCAAGGGAGACGTTTGGAGAATGGTGAATGATGAGGACAAGAAGAACCGAGCATGATGACCAAGATGACGGGCTCTAGGCTGCAACAAAGTCTTGTATCGACCAAAGCTGAGAGACACCTGCCCGGTATGCAGGTCGATATGAATTGTATGGGTCTGAACGAAGGCCTACTGTTTCGATTCAGCCTCCGCGTCCTTCATAGAAGTTGTAGAGGATCGAACAAGATTTCCAACGGAGGTCGAATCAAGTCAATCTGGTCAGTGGTTCAAAAGATACGACGGTTTCATCTTCAATGCCTGTAACCAGAATGCTGTACAGAGCAGCATATCGATCAAGACCTCTTTCCTCCACCTCGATATGTATTAACCCGAGAACCAAAGTTGACCATCTTTGACTTTTTTTATTTTTGCATTCTAAGGTTATTTTGGGGATATTCCCTATAAATAGCTAACCCTACATCCAATCTTACTTATCGTTTCTCTTCCCCAAAGCTTTGCTTTGGTTATTCAGAGAACAAAAACAAATCCCTTTGTGGGATGAGATTGCATCACTAGTATATATTTTCATTGATGTTATCCATTTACATGTTTATTTAGGTTAGACATTAGCATGATTTGCATTGTTTGGAGTTTTTTTCAGGTCTAAATAGAGCAAGGGAGACATTTGGAGAATGGTGAATGATGAGGACAAGAAGAACCGAGCATGATGACCAAGATGACGGGCTCTAGGCTGCAACAAAGTCTTGTATCGACCAAAGCTAAGAGGAACCTGCCCGGTATGCAGGTCGATATGAAATGTATGGGTCTGAACGAAGGCCTTCTGGTGCGATTCAGCCTCCTCGTCCTTCATAGAAGTTGTAGGGATCGAACAAGCTTTCCAACGGAGGTCGAATCAAGTCAATCTGGTCAGTGGTTCAAAAGATACGACGGTTTCATCTTCGATGCCTGCAACCAGAACGCTGTACAGAGCAGCATATCGATCAAAACCTCCTTCCTCCACCTCGATACGCATTATCCCGAGAACCAAAGTTGACCATCTTTGACTTTTTTTATTTTTGCATTCGAAGGTTATTTTGGAGATATTCCCTATAAATAGCTAACCCTACATCCAATCTTACTTATCGTTTCTCTTCCCCAATGCTTTGCTTTGGTTATTCATAGAACAAAAACAAATCCCTTTGTGGGATGAGATTACATCACTAGTATATATTTTCATTGATGTTATCTATTTACATGTTTATTTAGGTTAGACATTAGCATGATTTGCATTGTTTGGAGTTTTTTTCAGGTCTTAATAGAGCAAGGGAGACATTTGGAGAATGGTGAATGATGAGGACAAGAAGAACCGAGCATGATGACCAAGATGACGGGCTCTAGGCTGCAACAAAGTCTTGTATCGACCAAAGCTGAGAGACACCTGCCCGGTATGCAGGTCGATATGAAATGTATGGGTCTGAACGAAGGCCTTCTGGTGCGATTCAGCCTCCGCGTCCTTCATAGAAGTTGTAGAGGATCGAACAAGCTTTCCAACTGAGATCGAATCAAGTCAATCTGGTTAGTGGTTCAAAAGATACGACGGTTTCATCTTCGATGCCTGCAACCAGAACGCTGTACAGAGCAGCATATCGATCAAGACCTCCTTCCTCCACCTCGATATGCATTATCCCGAGAACCAAAGTTGACCATCTTTGACTTTTTTTATTTTTGCATTCGAAGGTTATTTTGGGGATATTCCCTATAAATAGCTAACCCTACATCCAATCTTACTTATCGTTTCTCTTCCCCAAAGCTTTGCTTTGGTTATTCATAGAACAAAAACATATCCCTTTGTGGGATGAGATTGCATCACTAGTATATATTTTCATTGATGTTATCTATTTACATGTTTATTTAGGTTTGACATTAGCATGATTTGCATTGTTTGGAGTTTTTTTCAGGTCTTAATAGAGCAAGGGAGACATTTGGAGAATGGTGAATGATGAGGACAAGAAGAACCGAGCATGATGACCAAGATGACGGGCTCTAGGCTGCAACAAAGTCTTGTATCGACCAAAGCTGAGAGAAACCTGCCCGGTATACAGGTCGATATGAAATGTATGGGTCTGAACGAAGGCCTTCTGGTGCGATTCAGCCTCCTCGTCCTTCATAGAAGTTGTAGGGATCGAACAAGCTTTCCAATGGAGGTCGAATCAAGTCAATCTGGTCAGTGGTTCAAAAGATACGACGGTTTCATCTTCGATGCCTGCAACCAGAACGCTGTACAGAGCAGCATATCGATCAAGACCTCCTTCCTCAACCTCGATATGCATTATCCCGAGAACCAAAGTTGACCATCTTTGACTTTTTTTATTTTTGCATTCGAAAGTTATTTTGGGGATATTCCCTATAAATAGCTAACCCTACATCCAATCTTACTTATCGTTTCTCTTCCCCAACGCTTTGCTTTGGTTATTCAGAGAACAAAAACAAATCCCTTTGTGGGATGAGATTGCATCACTAGTATATATTTTCATTGATGTTATCCATTTACATGTTTATTTAGGTTAGACATTAGCATGATTTGCATCGTTTGGAGTTTATTTCAGGTCTAAATAGAGCAAGAGAGACATTTGGAGAATGGTGAATGATGAGGACAAGAAGAACCGAGCATGATGACCAAGATGACGGGCTCTAGGCTGCAACAAAGTCTTGTATCGACCAAAGCTGAGAGACACCTGCCCGGTATGCAGGTCGATATGAAATGTATGGGTCTGAACGAAGGCCTTCTGGTGCGATTCAGCCTCCGCGTCCTTTATAGAAGTTGTAGAGGATCGAACAAGCTTTCTAACGGAGGTCGAATCAAGTCAATCTGGTCAGTGGTTCAAAAGATACGACGGTTTCATCTTCAATGCCTGCAACCAGAACGCTGTACAGAGCAGCATATCGATCAAGACCTCCTTCCTCCACCTCAATATGCATTATCCCGAGAACCAAAGTTGACCATCTTTAACTTTTTTTTATTTTTGCATTCGAAGGTTATTTTGGGGATATTCCCTCTAAATAGCTAACCCTACATCCAATCTTATTTATCGTTTCTCTTCCCCAAAGCTTTGCTTTGGTTATTCATAGAACAAAAACAAATCCCTTTGTGGGATGAGATTGCATCACTAGTATATATTTTCATTGATGTTATCTATTTACATGTTTATTTAGGTTAGACATTAGCATGATTTGCATTGTTTGGAGTTTTTTCCAGGTCTTAATAGAGCAAGGGAGACATTTGGAGAATGGTGAATGATGAGGACAAGAAGAACCGAGCATGATGACCAAGATGACGGGCTCTAGGCTGCAACAAAGTCTTGTATCGACCAAAGCTGAGAGAAACCTGCCCGGTATGCAGGTCGATATGAAATGTATGGGTCTGAACGAAGGCCTTCTGGTGCGATTCAGCCTCCGCGTCCTTCATAGAAGTTGTAGAGGATCGAACAAGCCTTCCAACAGAGGTCGAATCAAGTCAATCTGGTCAGTGGTTCAAACGATACGACGGTTTCATCTTCAATGCCTGCAACCAGAACGCTGTACAGAGCAGCATATCGATCAAGACCTCCTTCCTCCACCTCGATATGCATTAACCCGAGAACCAAAGTTGACCATCTTTGACTTTTTTTATTTTTGCATTCTAAGGTTATTTTGGGGATATTCCCTATAAATAGCTAACCCTACATCCAATCTTACTTATCGTTTCTCTTCCCCAAAGCTTTGCTTTGGTTATTCAGAGAACAAAAACAAATCCCTTTGTGGGGTGAGATTGCATCACTAGTATATATTTTCATTGATGTTATCTATTTACATGTTTATTTAGGTTAGACATTAGCATGATTTGCATTGTTTGGAGTTTTTTTCAGGTCAAAATAGAGCAAAGGAGACATTTGGAGAATGGTGAATGATGAGGACAAGAAGAACCAAGCATGATGACCAAGATGACGGGCTCTAGGCTGCAACAAAGTCTTGTATCGACCAAAGCTGAGAGAAACCTGCCCGGTATGCAGGTCGATATGAAATGTATGGGTCTGAACGAAGGCCTTCTAGTGCGATTCAGCCTCCTCGTCCTTCATAGAAGTTGTAGGGATCGAACAAGCTTTCCAACGGAGGTCGAATCAAGTCAATCTGGTCAGTGGTTCAAAAGATACGACGGTTTCATCTTCGATGCCTGCAACCAGAACGCTGTACAGAGCAGCATATCGATCAAGACCTCCTTCCTCCACCTCGATATGCATTATCCCGAGAACCAAAGTTGACCATCTTTGACTTTTTTTATTTTTGCATTCGAAGGTTATTTTGGGGATATTCCCTATAAATAGCTAACCCTACATCCAATCTTACTTATCGTTTCTCTTCCCCAAAGCTTTGCTTTGGTTATTCATTGAACAAAAACAAATCCCTTTGTGGATGAGATTGCATCACTAGTATATATTTTCATTGATGTTATTCATTTACATGTTTATTTAGGTTAGACATTAACATGATTTGCATTGTTTGGAGTTTTTTTCAGGTCTAAATAGAGCAAGGGAGACATTTGGAGAATGGTGAATGATGAGGACAAGAAGAACCGAGCATGATGACCAAGATGACGGGCTCTAGGCTGCAACAAAGTCTTGTATCGACCAAAGCTGAGAGACACCTGCCCGGTATGCAGGTCGATATGAAATGTATGGGTCTGAACGAAGGCCTTCTGGTGCGATTCAGCCTCCGCGTCCTTCATAGAAGTTGTAGAGGATCGAACAAGCTTTCCAACGGAGGTCGAATCAAGTCAATCTGGTTAGTGGTTCAAAAGATACGACGGTTTCATCTTCGATGCTTGCAACCAGAACGCTGTACAGAGCAGCATATCGATCAAAACCTCCTTCCTCCACCTCGATATGCATTATCCCGAGAACCAAAGTTGACCATCTTTGACTTTTTTTATTTTTGCATTCGAAGGTTATTTTGGGGATATTCCCTATAAATAGCTAACCCTACATCCAATCTTACTTATCGTTTCTCTTCCCCAAAGCTTTGCTTTGGTTATTCATAGAACAAAAACAAATCCCTTTGTGGGATGAGATTGCATCACTAGTATATATTTTCATTGATGTTATCTATTTACATGTTTATTTAGGTTAGACATTAGCATGATTTGCATTGTTTGGAGTTTTTTTCAGGTCTTAATAGAGCAAGGGAGACATTTGGAGAATGGTGAATGATGAGGACAAGAAGAACCGAGCATGATGACCAAGATGACGGGCTCTAGGCTGCAACAAAGTCTTGTATCGACCAAAGCTGAGAGAAACCTGCCCGGTATGCAGGTCGATATGAAATGTATGGGTCTGAACGAAGGCCTTCTGGTGCGATTCAGCCTCCTCGTCCTTCATAGAAGTTGTAGGGATCGAACAAGCTTTCCAATGGAGGTCGAATCAAGTCAATCTGGTCAGTGGTTCAAAAGATACGACGGTTTCATCTTCGATGCCTGCAACCAGAACGCTGTACAGAGCAGCATATCGATCAAGACCTCCTTCCTCCACCTCGATATGCATTATCCCGAGAACCAAAGTTGACCATCTTTGACTTTTTTTATTTTTGCATTCGAAAGTTATTTTGGGGATATTACCTATAAATAGCTAACCCTACATCCAATCTTACTTATCGTTTCTCTTCCCCAAAGCTTTGCTTTGGTTATTCATAGAACAAAAACAAATCCCTTTGTGGGATGAGATTGCATCACTAGTATATATTTTCATTGATGTTATCCATTTACATGTTTATTTAGGTTAGACATTAGCATGATTTGCATTGTTTGGAGTTTTTTTCAGGTCTAAATAGAGCAAGAGAGACATTTGGAGAATGGTGAATGATGAGGACAAGAAGAACCGAGCATGATGACCAAGATGACGGGCTCTAGGCTGCAACAAAGTCTTGTATCGACCAAAGCTGAGAGAAACCTGCCCGGTATGCAGGTCGATATGAAATGTATGGGTCTGAACGAAGGCCTTCTGGTGCGATTCAGCCTCCGCGTCCTTTATAGAAGTTGTAGAGGATCGAACAAGCTTTTTAACGGAGGTCGAATCAAGTCAATCTGGTCAGTGGTTCAAAAGATACGACGGTTTCATCTTCAATGCCTGCAACCAGAACGCTGTACAGAGCAGCATATCGATCAAGACCTCCTTCCTCCACCTCAATATGCATTATCCCGAGAACCAAAGTTGACCATCTTTGACTTTTTTATTTTGCATTCGAAGGTTATTTTGGGGATATTCCCTATAAATAGCTAACCCTACATCCAATCTTATTTATCGTTTCTCTTCCCCAAAGCTTTGCTTTGGTTATTCATAGAACAAAAACAAATCCCTTTGTGGGATGAGATTGCATCACTAGTATATATTTTCATTGATGTTATCTATTTACATGTTTATTTAGGTTAGACATTAGCATGATTTGCATTGTGTGGAGCTTTTTTCAGGTCTTAATAGAGCAAGGGAGACATTAAGAGAATGGTGAATGATGAGGACAAGAAGAACCGAGCATGATGACCAAGATGACGGGCTCTAGGCTGCAACAAAGTCTTGTATCGACTAAAGCTGAGAGAAACATGCCCGGTATGCAGGTCGATATGAAATGTATGGGTCTGAACGAAGGCCTTCTGGTGCGATTCAGCCTCCGCGTCCTTCATAGAAGTTGTAGAGGATCGAACAAGCTTTCCAACAGAGGTCGAATCAAGTCAATCTGGTCAGTGGTTCAAACGATACGACGGTTTCATCTTCAATGCCTGCAACCAGAACGCTGTACAGAGCAGCATATCGATCAAGACCTCCTTCCTCCACCTCGATATGCATTAACCCGAGAACCAAAGTTGACCATCTTTGACTTTTTTTTATTTTTGCATTCTAAGGTTATTTTGGGGATATTCCCTATAAATAGCTAACCCTACATCCAATCTTACTTATCGTTTCTCTTCCCCAAAGCTTTGCTTTGGTTATTCAGAGAACAAAAACAAATCCCTTTGTGGGATGAGATTGCATCACTAGTATATATTTTCATTGATGTTATCTATTTACATGTTTATTTAGGTTAGACATTAGCATGATTTGCATTGTTTGGAGTTTTTTTCAGGTCTAAATAGAGCAAAGGAGACATTTGGAGAATGGTGAATGATGAGGACAAGAAGAACCGAGCATGATGACCAAGATGACGTGCTCTAGGCTGCAACAAAGTCTTGTATCGACCAAAGCTGAGAGAAACCTGCCGGGTATGCAGGTCGATATGAAATGTATGGGTCTGAACGAAGGCCTTCTAGTGCGATTCAGCCTCCTCGTCATTCATAGAAGTTGTAGGGATCGAACAAGCTTTCCAACGGAGGTCGAATCAAGTCAATCTGGTTAGTGGTTCAAAAGATACGACGGTTTCATCTTCGATGCCTGCAACCAGAACGCTGTACAGAGCAGCATATCGATCAAGACCTCCTTCCTCCACCTCGATATGCATTATCCCGAGAACCAAAGTTGACCATCTTTGACTTTTTTTATTTTTGCATTCGAAGGTTATTTTGGGGATATTCCCTATAAATAGCTTACCCTACATCCAATCTTACTTATCGTTTCTCTTCCCCAACGCTTTGCTTTGGTTATTCAGAGAACAAAAACAAATCCCTTTGTGGGATGAGATTGCATCACTAGTATATATTTTCATTGATGTTATCTATTTACATGTTTATGTAGGTTAGACATTAGCATGATTTGCATTGTTTGGAGTTTTTTTCAGGTCTAAATAGAGCAAAGGAGACATTTGGAGAATGGTGAATGATGAGGACAAGAAGAACCGAGCATGATGACCAAGATGACGGGCTCTAGGCTGCAACAAAGTCTTGTATCGACCAAAGCTGAGAGAAACCTGCCCGGTATGCAGGTCGATATGAAATGTATGGGTCTGAACGAAGGCCTTCTAGTGCGATTCAGCCTCCGCGTCCTTCATAGAAGTTGTAGAGGATCGAACAAGCTTTCCAACGGAGGTCGAATCAAGTCAATCTGGTTAGTGGTTCAAAAGATACGACGGTTTCATCTTCGATGCCTGCAACCAGAACGCTGTACAGAGCAGCATATCGATCAAGACCTCCTTCCTCCACCTCGATATGCATTATCCCGAGAACCAAAGTTGACCATCTTTGACTTTTTTTAATTTTGCATTCGATGGTTATTTTGGGGATATTCCCTATAAATAGCTAACCCTACATCCAATCTTACTTATCGTTTCTCTTCCCCAAAGCTTTGCTTTGGTTATTCAGAGAACAAAAACAAATCCCTTTGTGGGATGAGATTGCAGCACTAGTATATATTTTCATTGATGTTATCTATTTACATGTTTATTTAGGTTAGACATTAGCATGATTTGCATTGTTTGGAGTTTTTTTCAGGTCTAAATAGAGCAAAGGAGACATTTGGAGAATGGTGAATGATGAGGACAAGAAGAACCGAGCATGATGACCAAGATGACGGACTCTAGGCTGCAACAAAGTCTTGTATCGACCAAAGCTGAGAGAAACCTGCCCGGTATGCAGGTCGATATGAAATGTATGGGTCTGAACGAAGGCCTTCTAGTGCGATTCAGCCTCCTCGTCCTTCATAGAAGTTGTAGGGATCGAACAAGCTTTCCAACGGAGGTCGAATCAAGTCAATCTGGTCAGTGGTTCAAAAGATACGACGGTTTCATCTTCGATGCCTGCAACCAGAACGCTGTACAGAGCAGCATATCGATCAAGACCTCCTTCCTCCACCTCGATATGCATTATCCCGAGAACCAAAGTTGACCATCTTTGACTTTTTTTATTTTTGCATTCGAAGGTTATTTTGGGGATATTCCCTATAAATAGCTAACCCTACATCCACTCTTACTTATCGTTTCTCTTCCCCAAAGCTTTGCTTTGGTTATTCATTGAACAAAAACAAATCCCTTTGTGGATGAGATTGCATCACTAGTATATATTTTCGTTGATGTTATTCATTTACATGTTTATTTAGGTTAGACATTAGCATGATTTGCATTGTTTGGAGTTTTTTTCAGGTCTGAATAGAGCAAGGGAGACATTTGAAGAATGGTGAATGATGAGGACAAGAAGAACCGAGCATGATGACCAAGATGACGGGCTCTAGGCTGCAACAAAGTCTTGTATCGACCAAAGCTAAGAGACACCTGCCCGGTATGCAGGTCGATATGAAATGTATGGGTCTGAACGAAGGCCTTCTGGTGCGATTCAGCCTCCGCGTCCTTCATAGAAGTTGTAGAGGATCGAACAAGCTTTCCAATGGAGGTCGAATCAAGGCAATCTGGTTAGTGGTTCAAAAGATACGACGGTTTCATCTTCGATGCCTGCAACCAGAACGCTGTACAGAGCAGCATATCGATCAAGACCTCCTTCCTCCACCTCGATATGCATTATCCCGAGAACCAAAGTTGACCATCTTTGACTTTTTTTATTTTTGCATTCGAAGGTTATTTTGGGGATATTCCCTATAAATAGCTAACCCTACATCCAATCTTACTTATCGTTTCTCTTCCCCAAAGCTTTGCTTTGGTTATTCATAGAACAAAAACAAATCCCTTTGTGGGATGAGATTGCATCACTAGTATATATTTTCATTGATGTTATCTATTTACATGTTTATTTAGGTTAGACATTAGCATGATTTGCATTGTTTGGAGTTTTTTTCAGGTCTTAATAGAGCAAGGGAGACATTTGGAGAATGGTGAATGATGAGGACAAGAAGAACCGAGCATGATGACCAAGATGACGGGCTCTAGGCTGCAACAAAGTCTTGTATCGACCAAAGCTGAGAGACACCTGCCCGGTATGCAGGTCGATATGAAATGTATGGGTCTGAACGAAGGCCTTCTGGTGCGATTCAGCCTCCGCGTCCTTTATAGAAGTTGTAGAGGATCGAACAAGCTTTTTAACGGAGGTCGAATCAAGTCAATCTGGTCAGTGGTTCAAAAGATACGACGGTTTCATCTTCAATGCCTGCAACCAGAACGCTGTACAGAGCAGCATATCGATCAAGACCTCCTTCCTCCACCTCAATATGCATTATCCCGAAAACCAAAGTTGACCATCTTTGACTTTTTTATTTTTGCATTCGAAGGTTATTTTGGGGATATTCCCTATAAATAGCTAACCCTACATCCAATCTTATTTATCGTTTCTCTTCCCCAAAGCTTTGCTTTGGTTATTCATAGAACAAAAACAAATCCCTTTGTGGGATGAGATTGCATCACTAGTATATATTTTCATTGATGTTATCTATTTACATGTTTATTTAAGTTAGACATTAGCATGATTTGCATTGTGTGGAGCTTTTTTCAGGTCTTAATAGAGCAAGAGAGACATTTAGAGAATGGTGAATGATGAGGACAAGAAGAACCGAGCATGATGACCAAGATGACGGGCTCTAGGCTGCAACAAAGTCTTGTATCGACTAAAGCTGAGAGAAACATGCCCGGTATGCAGGTCGATATGAAATGTATGGGTCTGAACGAAGGCCTTCTGGTGCGATTCAGCCTCCGCGTCCTTCATAGAAGTTGTAGAGGATCGAACAAGCTTTCCAACAGAGGTCGAATCAAGTCAATCTGGTCAGTGGTTCAAACGATACGACGGTTTCATCTTCAATGCCTGCAACCAGAACGCTGTACAGAGCAGCATATCGATCAAGACCTCCTTCCTCCACCTCGATATGCATTAACCCGAGAACCAAAGTTGACCATCTTTGACTTTTTTTTATTTTTGCATTCTAAGGTTATTTTGAGGATATTCCCTATAAATAGCTAACCCTACATCCAATCTTACTTATCGTTTCTCTTCCCCAAAGCTTTGCTTTGGTTATTCAGAGAACAAAAACAAATCCATTTGTGGGATGAGATTGCATCACTAGTATATATTTTCATTGATGTTATCTATTTACATATTTATTTAGGTTAGACATTAGCATGATTTGCATTGTTTGGAGTTTTTTTCAGGTCTAAATAGAGCAAAGGAGACATTTGGAGAATGGTGAATGATGAGGACAAGAAGAACCGAGCATGATGACCAAGATGACGGGCTCTAGGCTGCAACAAAGTCTTGTATCGACCAAAGCTGAGAGAAACCTGCCCGGTATGCAGGTCGATATGAAATGTATGGGTCTGAACGAAGGCCTTCTAGTGCGATTCAGCCTCCTCTTCCTTCATAGAAGTTGTAGGGATCGAACAAGCTTTCCAACGGAGGTCGAATCAAGTCAATCTGGTCAGTGGTTCAAAAGATACGACGGTTTCATCTTCGATGCCTGCAACCAGAACGCTGTACAGAGCAGCATATCGATCAAGACCTCCTTCCTCCACCTCGATATGCATTATCCCGAGAACCAAAGTTGACCATTTTTGACTTTTTTTATTTTTGCATTCGAAGGTTATTTTGGGGATATTCCCTATAAATAGCTAACCCTACATCCAATCTTACTTATCGTTTCTCTTCCCCAAAGCTTTGCTTTGGTTATTCATAGAACAAAAACAAATCCCTTTGTGGGATGAGATTGCATCACTAGTATATATTTTCATTGATGTTATCTATTTACATGTTTATTTAGGTTAGACATTAGCATGATTTGCATTGTGTGGAGTTTTTTTCAGGTCTTAATAGAGCAAGGGAGACATTTAGAGAATGGTGAATGATGAGGACAAGAAGAACCGAGCATGATGACCAAGATGACGGGCTCTAGGCTGCAACAAAGTCTTGTATCGACCAAAGCTGAGAGAAACCTGCCCGGTATGCAGGTCGATATGAAATGTATGGGTCTGAACGAAGGCCTTCTGGTGCGATTCAGCCTCCGCGTCCTTCATAGAAGTTGTAGAGGATCGAACAAGCTTTCCAACAGAGGTCGAATCAAGTCAATCTGGTCAGTGGTTCAAACGATACGACGGTTTCATCTTCAATGCCTACAACCAGAACGCTGTACAGAGCAGCATATCGATCAAGACCTCCTTCCTCCACCTCGATATGCATTATCCCGAGAACCAAAGTTGACCATCTTTGACTTTTTTTATTTTTGCATTCGAAGGTTATTTTGGGGATATTTCCTATAAATAGCTAACCCTACATCCAATCTTACTTATCGTTTCTCTTCCCCAAAGCTTTGCTTTGGTTATTCATTGAACAAAAACAAATCCCTTTGTGGATGAGATTGCATCACTAGTATATATTTTCATTGATGTTATTCATTTACATGTTTATTTAGGTTAGACATTAGCATGATTTGCATTGTTTGGAGTTTTTTTCAGGTCTAAATAGAGCAAGGGAGACATTTGGAGAATGGTGAATGATGAGGACAAGAAGAACCGAGCATGATGACCAAGATGACGGGCTCTAGGCTGCAACAAAGTCTTGTTTCGACCAAAGCTGAGAGAAACCTGCCCGGTATGCAGGTCGATATGAAATGTATGGGTCTGAACGAAGGCCTTCTAGTGCGATTCAGCCTCCTCGTCATTCATAGAAGTTGTAGGGATCGAACAAGCTTTCCAACGGAGGTCGAATCAAGTCAATCTGGTTAGTGGTTCAAAAGATACGACGGTTTCATCTTCGATGCCTGCAACCAGAACGCTGTACAGAGCAGCATATCGATCAAGACCTCCTTCCTCCACCTCGATATGCATTATCCCGAGAACCAAAGTTGACCATCTTTGACTTTTTTTATTTTTGCATTCGAAGGTTATTTTGGGGATATTCCCTATAAATAGCTAACCCTACATCCAATCTTACTTATCGTTTCTCTTCCCCAACGCTTTGCTTTGGTTATTCAGAGAACAAAAACAAATCCCTTTGTGGGATGAGATTGCATCACTAGTATATATTTTCATTGATGTTATCTATTTACATGTTTATTTAGGTTAGACATTAGCATGATTTGCATTGTTTGGAGTTTTTTTTTCAGGTCTAAATAGAGCAAGGGAGACATTTGGAGAATGGTGAATGATGAGGACAAGAAGAACCGAGCATGATGACCAAGATGACGGGCTCTAGGCTGCAACAAAGTCTTGTTTCGACCATAGCTGAGAGAAACCTGCCCGGTATGCAGGTCGATATGAAATGTATGGGTCTGAACGAAGGCCTTCTAGTGCGATTCAGCCTCCTCGTCATTCATAGAAGTTGTAGGGATCGAACAAGCTTTCCAACGGAGGTCGAATCAAGTCAATCTGGTTAGTGGTTCAAAAGATACGACGGTTTCATCTTCGATGCCTGCAACCAGAACGCTGTACAGAGCAGCATATCGATCAAGACCTCCTTCCTCCACCTCGATATGCATTATCCCGAGAACCAAAGTTGACCATCTTTGACTTTTTTTATTTTTGCATTCGAAGGTTATTTTGGGGATATTCCCTATAAATAGCTAACCCTACATCCAATCTTACTTATCGTTTCTCTTCCCCAACGCTTTGCTTTGGTTATTCAGAGAACAAAAACAAATCCCTTTGTGGGATGAGATTGCATCACTAGTATATATTTTCATTGATGTTATCTATTTACATGTTTATTTAGGTTAGACATTAGCATGATTTGCATTGTTTGGAGTTTTTTTCAGGTCTAAATAGAGCAAAGGAGACATTTGGAGAATGGTGAATGATGAGGACAAGAAGAACCGAGCATGATGACCAAGATGACGGGCTCTAGGCTGCAACAAAGTCTTGTATCGACCAAAGCTGAGAGAAACCTGCCCGGTATGCAGGTCGATATGAAATGTATGGGTCTGAACGAAGGCCTTCTAGTGCGATTCAGCCTCCGCGTCCTTCATAGAAGTTGTAGAGGATCGAACAAGCTTTCCAACGAAGGTCGAATCAAGTCAATCTGGTTAGTGGTTCAAAAGATACGACGGTTTCATCTTCGATGCCTGCAACCAGAACGCTGTACAGAGCAGCATATCGATCAAGACCTCCTTCCTCCACCTCGATATGCATTATCCCGAGAACCAAAGTTGACCATCTTTGACTTTTTTTAATTTTGCATTCGAAGGTTATTTTGGGGATATTCCCTATAAATAGCTAACCCTACATCCAATCTTACTTATCGTTTCTCTTCCCCAAAGCTTTGCTTTGGTTATTCAGAGAACAAAAACAAATCCCTTTGTGGGATGAGATTGCATCACTAGTATATATTTTCATTGATGTTATCTATTTACATGTTTATTTAGGTTAGACATTAGCATGATTTGCATTGTTTGGAGTTTTTTTCAGGTCTAAATAGAGCAAAGGAGACATTTGGAGAATGGTGAATGATGAGGACAAGAAGAACCGAGCATGATGACCAAGATGACGGACTCTAGGCTGCAACAAAGTCTTGTATCGACCAAAGCTGAGAGAAACCTGCCCGGTATGCAGGTCGATATGAAATGTATGGGTCTGAACGAAGGCCTTCTAGTGCGATTCAGCCTCCTCGTCCTTCATAGAAGTTGTAGGGATCGAACAAGCTTTCCAACGGAGGCCGAATCAAGTCAATCTGGTCAGTGGTTCAAAAGATACAACGGTTTCATCTTCGATGCCTGCAACCAGAACGCTGTACAGAGCAGCATATCGATCAAGACCTCCTTCCTCCACCTCGATATGCATTATCCCGAGAACCAAAGTTGACCATCTTTGACTTTTTTTATTTTTGCATTCGAAGGTTATTTTGGGGATATTCCCTATAAATAGCTAACCCTACATCCACTCTTACTTATCGTTTCTCTTCCCCAAAGCTTTGCTTTGGTTATTCATTGAACAAAAACAAATCCCTTTGTGGATGAGATTGCATCACTAGTATATATTTTCGTTGATGTTATTCATTTACATGTTTATTTAGGTTAGACATTAGCATGATTTGCATTGTTTGGAGTTTTTTTCAGGTCTGAATAGAGCAAGGGAGACATTTGGAGAATGGTGAATGATGAGGACAAGAAGAACCGAGCATGATGACCAAGATGACGGGCTCTAGGCTGCAACAAAGTCTTGTATCGACCAAAGCTAAGAGACACCTGCCCGGTATGCAGGTCGATATGAAATGTATGGGTCTGAACGAAGGCCTTCTGGTGCGATTCAGCCTCCGCGTCCTTCATAGAAGTTGTAGAGGATCGAACAAGCTTTCCAATGGAGGTCGAATCAAGGCAATCTGGTTAGTGGTTCAAAAGATACGACGGTTTCATCTTCGATGCCTGCAACCAGAACGCTGTACAGAGCAGCATATCGATCAAGACCTCCTTCCTCCACCTCGATATGCATTATCCCGAGAACCAAAGTTGACCATCTTTGACTTTTTTTTATTTTTGCATTCGAAGATTATTTTGGGGATATTCCCTATAAATAGCTAACCCTACATCCAATCTTACTTATCGTTTCTCTTCCCCAAAGCTTTGCTTTGGTTATTCATTGAACAAAAACAAATCCCTTTGTGGATGAGATTGCATCACTAGTATATATTTTCATTGATGTTATTCATTTACATGTTTATTTAGGTTAGACATTAGCATGATTTGCATTGTTTGGAGTTTTTTTTTTTTCAGGTCTAAATAGAGCAAGGGAGACATTTGGAGAATGGTGAATGATGAGGACAAGAAGAACCGAGCATGATGACCAAGATGACGGGCTCTAGGCTGCAACAAAGTCTTGTTTCGACCAAAGCTGAGAGAAACCTGCCCGGTATGCAGGTCGATATGAAATGTATGGGTCTGAACGAAGGCCTTCTAGTGCGATTCAGCCTACTCGTCCTTCATAGAAATTGTAGGGATCGAACAAGCTTTCCAACGGAGGTCGAATCAAGTCAATCTGGTCAGTGGTTCAAAAGATACGACGGTTTCATCTTCGATACCTGCAACCAGAACGCTGTACAGAGCAGCATATCGATCAAGACCTCCTTCCTCCACCTCGATATGCATTATCCCGAGAACCAAAGTTGACCATCTTTGACTTTTTTTATTTTTGCATTCGAAGATTATTTTGGGGATATTCCCTATAAATAGCTAACCCTACATCCAATCTTACTTATCGTTTCTCTTCCCCAAAGCTTTGCTTTGGTTATTCATTGAACAAAAACAAATCCCTTTGTGGATGAGATTGCATCACTAGTATATATTTTCATTGATGTTATTCATTTACATGTTTATTTAGGTTAGACATTAGCATGATTTGCATTGTTTGGAGTTTTTTTCAGGTCTGAATAGAGCAAGGGAGACATTTGGAGAATGGTGAATGATGCGGACAAGAAGAACCGAGCATGATGACCAAGATGACGGGCTCTAGGCTGCAACAAAGTCTTGTATCGACCAAAGCTAAGAGACACCTGCCCGGTATGCAGGTCGATATGAAATGTATGGGTCTGAACGAAGGCCTTCTGGTGCGATTCAGCCTCCGCGTCCTTCATAGAAGTTGTAGAGGATCGAACAAGCTTTCCAATGGAGGTCGAATCAAGGCAATCTGGTTAGTGGTTCAAAAGATACGACGGTTTCATCTTCGATGCCTGCAACCAGAACGCTGTACAGAGCAGCATATCGATCAAGACCTCCTTCCTCCACCTCGATATGCATTATCCCGAGAACCAAAGTTGACCATCTTTGAATTTTTTTATTTTTGCATTCGAAGGTTATTTTGGGGATATTCCCTATAAATAGCTAACCCTACATCCAATCTTACTTATCGTTTCTCTTCCCCAACGCTTTGCTTTGGTTATTCAGAGAACAAAAACAAATCCCTTTGTGGGATGAGATTGCATCACTAGTATATATTTTCATTGAAGTTATCTATTTACATGTTTATTTAGGTTAGACATTAGCATGATTTGCATTGTTTGGAGTTTTTTTCAGGTCTAAATAGAGCAAAGGAGACATTTGGAGAATGGTGAATGATGAGGACAAGAAGAACCGAGCATGATGACCAAGATGACGGACTCTAGGCTGCAACAAAGTCTTGTATCGACCAAAGCTGAGAGAAACCTGCCCGGTATGCAGGTCGATATGAAATGTATGGGTCTGAACGAAGGCCTTCTAGTGCGATTCAGCCTCCTCGTCCTTCATAGAAGTTGTAGGGATCGAACAAGCTTTCCAACGGAGGCCGAATCAAGTCAATCTGGTCAGTGGTTCAAAAGATACGACGGTTTCATCTTCGATGCCTGCAACCAGAACGCTGTACAGAGCAGCATATCGATCAAGACCTCCTTCCTCCACCTCGATATGCATTATCCCGAGAACCAAAGTTGACCATCTTTGACTTTTTTTTTATTTTTGCATTCGAAGGTTATTTTGGGGATATTCCCTATAAATAGCTAACCCTACATCCACTCTTACTTATCGTTTCTCTTCCCCAAAGCTTTGCTTTGGTTATTCATTGAACAAAAACAAATCCCTTTGTGGATGAGATTGCATCACTAGTATATATTTTCGTTGATGTTATTCATTTACATGTTTATTTAGGTTAGACATTAGCATGATTTGCATTGTTTGGAGTTTTTTTCAGGTCTGAATAGAGCAAGGGAGACATTTGGAGAATGGTGAATGATGAGGACAAGAAGAACCGAGCATGATGACCAAGATGACGGGCTCTAGGCTGCAACAAAGTCTTGTATCGACCAAAGCTAAGAGACACCTGCCCGGTATGCAGGTCGATATGAAATGTATGGGTCTGAACGAAGGCCTTCTGGTGCGATTCAGCCTCCGCGTCCTTCATAGAAGTTGTAGAGGATCGAACAAGCTTTCCAATGGAGGTCGAATCAAGGCAATCTGGTTAGTGTTTCAAAAGATACGACGGTTTCATCTTCGATGCCTGCAACCAGAACGCTGTACAGAGCAGCATATCGATCAAGACCTCCTTCCTCCACCTCGATATGCATTATCCCGAGAACCAAAGTTGACCATCTTTGACTTTTTTTATTTTTGCATTCGAAGATTATTTTGGGGATATTCCCTATAAATAGCTAACCCTACATCCAATCTTACTTATCGTTTCTCTTCCCCAAAGCTTTGCTTTGGTTATTCATTGAACAAAAACAAATCCCTTTGTGGATGAGATTGCATCACTAGTATATATTTTTCATTGATGTTATTCATTTACATGTTTATTTAGGTTAGACATTAGCATGATTTGCATTGTTTGGAGTTTTTTTTCAGGTCTAAATAGAGCAAGGGAGACATTTGGAGAATGGTGAATGATGAGGACAAGAAGAACCGAGCATGATGACCAAGATGACGGGCTCTAGGCTGCAACAAAGTCTTGTTTCGACCAAAGCTGAGAGAAACCTGCCCGGTATGCAGGTCGATATGAAATGTATGGGTCTGAACGAAGGCCTTCTAGTGCGATTCAGCCTACTCGTCCTTCATAGAAATTGTAGGGATCGAACAAGCTTTCCAACGGAGGTCGAATCAAGTCAATCTGGTCAGTGGTTCAAAAGATACGACGGTTTCATCTTCGATACCTGCAACCAGAACGCTGTACAGAGCAGCATATCGATCAAGACCTCCTTCCTCCACCTCGATATGCATTATCCCGAGAACCAAAGTTGACCATCTTTGACTTTTTTTATTTTTGCATTCGAAGATTATTTTGGGGATATTCCCTATAAATAGCTAACCCTACATCCAATCTTACTTATCGTTTCTTTTCCCCAAAGCTTGCTTTGGTTATTCATTGAACAAAAACAAATCCCTTTGTGGATGAGATTGCATCACTAGTATATATTTTCATTGATGTTATTCATTTACATGTTTATTTAGGTTAGACATTAGCATGATTTGCATTGTTTGGAGTTTTTTTTCAGGTCTGAATAGAGCAAGGGAGACATTTGGAGAATGGTGAATGATGAGGACAAGAAGAACCGAGCATGATGACCAAGATGACGGGCTCTAGGCTGCAACAAAGTCTTGTATCGACCAAAGCTAAGAGACACCTGCCCGGTATGCAGGTCGATATGAAATGTATGGGTCTGAACGAAGGCCTTCTGGTGCGATTCAGCCTCCGCGTCCTTCATAGAAGTTGTAGAGGATCGAACAAGCTTTCCAATGGAGGTCGAATCAAGGCAATCTGGTTAGTGGTTCAAAAGATACGACGGTTTCATCTTCGATGCCTGCAACCAGAACGCTGTACAGAGCAGCATATCGATCAAGACCTCCTTCCTCCACCTCGATATGCATTATCCCGAGAACCAAAGTTGACCATCTTTGACTTTTTTTATTTTTGCATTCGAAGATTATTTTGGGGATATTCCCTATAAATAGCTAACCCTACATCCAATCTTACTTATCGTTTCTCTTCCCCAAAGCTTTGCTTTGGTTATTCATTGAACAAAAACAAATCCCTTTGTGGATGAGATTGCATCACTAGTATATATTTTCATTGATGTTATTCATTTACATGTTTATTTAGGTTAGACATTAGCATGATTTGCATTGTTTGGAGTTTTTTTTTCAGGTCTAAATAGAGCAAGGGAGACATTTGGAGAATGGTGAATGATGAGGACAAGAAGAACCGAGCATGATGACCAAGATGACGGGCTCTAGGCTGCAACAAAGTCTTGTTTCGACCAAAGCTGAGAGAAACCTGCCCGGTATGCAGGTCGATATGAAATGTATGGGTCTGAACGAAGGCCTTCTAGTGCGATTCAGCCTACTCGTCCTTCATAGAAATTGTAGGGATCGAACAAGCTTTCCAACGGAGGTCGAATCAAGTCAATCTGGTCAGTGGTTCAAAAGATACGACGGTTTCATCTTCGATACCTGCAACTAGAACGCTGTACAGAGCAGCATATCGATCAAGACCTCCTTCCTCCACCTCGATATGCATTATCCCGAGAACCAAAGTTGACCATCTTTGACTTTTTTTATTTTTGCATTCGAAGATTATTTTGGGGATATTCCCTATAAATAGCTAACCCTACATCCAATCTTACTTATCGTTTCTCTTCCCCAAAGCTTTGCTTTGGTTATTCATTGAACAAAAACAAATCCCTTTGTGGATGAGATTGCATCACTAGTATATATTTTCATTGATGTTATTCATTTACATGTTTATTTAGGTTAGACATTAGCATGATTTGCATTGTTTGGAGTTTTTTTCAGGTCTGAATAGAGCAAGGGAGACATTTGGAGAATGGTGAATGATGAGGACAAGAAGAACCGAGCATGATGACCAAGATGACGGGCTCTAGGCTGCAACAAAGTCTTGTATCGACCAAAGCTAAGAGACACCTGCCCGGTATGCAGGTCGATATGAAATGTATGGGTCTGAACGAAGGCCTTCTGGTGCGATTCAGCCTCCGCGTCCTTCATAGAAGTTGTAGAGGATCGAACAAGCTTTCCAATGGAGGTCGAATCAAGGCAATCTGGTTAGTGGTTCAAAAGATACGACGGTTTCATCTTCGATGCCTGCAACCAGAACGCTGTACAGAGCAGCATATCGATCAAGACCTCCTTCCTCCACCTCGATATGCATTATCCCGAGAACCAAAGTTGACCATCTTTGACTTTTTTTATTTTTGCATTCGAAGATTATTTTGGGGATATTCCCTATAAATAGCTAACCCTACATCCAATCTTACTTATCGTTTCTCTTCCCCAAAGCTTTGCTTTGGTTATTCATTGAACAAAAACAAATCCCTTTGTGGATGAGATTGCATCACTAGTATATATTTTCATTGATGTTATTCATTTACATGTTTATTTAGGTTAGACATTAGCATGATTTGCATTGTTTGGAGTTTTTTTCAGGTCTAAATAGAGCAAGGGAGACATTTGGAGAATGGTGAATGATGAGGACAAGAAGAACCGAGCATGATGACCAAGATGACGGGCTCTAGGCTGCAACAAAGTCTTGTTTCGACCAAAGCTGAGAGAAACCTGCCCGGTATGCAGGTCGATATGAAATGTATGGGTCTGAACGAAGGCCTTCTAGTGCGATTCAGCCTACTCGTCCTTCATAGAAATTGTAGGGATCGAACAAGCTTTCCAACGGAGGTCGAATCAAGTCAATCTGGTCAGTGGTTCAAAAGATACGACGGTTTCATCTACGATACCTGCAACCAGAACGCTGTACAGAGCAGCATATCGATCAAGACCTCCTTCCTCCACCTCGATATGCATTATCCCGAGAACCAAAGTTGACCATCTTTGACTTTTTTTATTTTTGCATTCGAAGGTTATTTTGGGGATATTCCCTATAAATAGCTAACCCTACATCCAATCTTACTTATCGTTTCTCTTCCCCAAAGCTTTGCTTTGGTTATTCATTGAACAAAAACAAATCCCTTTGTGGATGAGATTGCATCACTAGTATATATTTTCATTGATGTTATTCATTTACATGTTTATTTAGGTTAGACATTAGCATGATTTGCATTGTTTGGAGTTTTTTTTCAGGTCTGAATAGAGCAAGGGAGACATTTGGAGAATGGTGAATGATGAGGACAAGAAGAACCGAGCATGATGACCAAGATGACGGGCTCTAGGCTGCAACAAAGTCTTGTATCGACCAAAGCTAAGAGACACCTGCCCGGTATGCAGGTCGATATGAAATGTATGGGTCTGAACGAAGGCCTTCTGGTGCGATTCAGCCTCCGCGTCCTTCATAGAAGTTGTAGAGGATCGAACAAGCTTTCCAATGGAGGTCGAATCAAGGCAATCTGGTTAGTGGTTCAAAAGATACGACGGTTTCATCTTCGATGCCTGCAACCAGAACGCTGTACAGAGCAGCATATCGATCAAGACCTCCTTCCTCCACCTCGATATGCATTATCCCGAGAACCAAAGTTGACCATCTTTGACTTTTTTTATTTTTGCATTCGAAGATTATTTTGGGGATATTCCCTATAAATAGCTAACCCTACATCCAATCTTACTTATCGTTTCTCTTCCCCAAAGCTTTGCTTTGGTTATTCATTGAACAAAAACAAATCCCTTTGTGGATGAGATTGCATCACTAGTATATATTTTCATTGATGTTATTCATTTACATGTTTATTTAGGTTAGACATTAGCATGATTTGCATTGTTTGGAGTTTTTTTCAGGTCTAAATAGAGCAAGGGAGACATTTGGAGAATGGTGAATGATGAGGACAAGAAGAACCGAGCATGATGACCAAGATGACGGGCTCTAGGCTGCAACAAAGTCTTGTTTCGACCAAAGCTGAGAGAAACCTGCCCGGTATGCAGGTCGATATGAAATGTATGGGTCTGAACGAAGGCCTTCTAGTGCGATTCAGCCTACTCGTCCTTCATAGAAATTGTAGGGATCGAACAAGCTTTCCAACGGAGGTCGAATCAAGTCAATCTGGTCAGTGGTTCAAAAGATACGACGGTTTCATCTTCGATACCTGCAACCAGAACGCTGTACAGAGCAGCATATCGATCAAGACCTCCTTCCTCCACCTCGATATGCATTATCCCGAGAACCAAAGTTGACCATCTTTGACTTTTTTTATTTTTGCATTCGAAGGTTATTTTGGGGATATTCCCTATAAATAGCTAACCCTACATCCAATCTTACTTATCGTTTCTCTTCCCCAAAGCTTTGCTTTGGTTATTCATTGAACAAAAACAAATCCCTTTGTGGATGAGATTGCATCACTAGTATATATTTTCATTAATGTTATTCATTTACATGTTTATTTAGGTTAGACATTAGCATGATTTGCATTGTTTGGAGTTTTTTTCAGGTCTGAATAGAGCAAGGGAGACATTTGGAGAATGGTGAATGATGAGGACAAGAAGAACCGAGCATGATGACCAAGATGACGGGCTCTAGGCTGCGACAAAGTCTTGTATCGACCAAAGCTGAGAGACACCTGCCCGGTATACAGGTCGATATGAAATGTATGGGTCTGAACGAAGGCCTTCTGTTGCGATTCAGCCTCCGCGTCCTTCAGAGAAGTTGTAGAGGATCGAACAAGCTTTCCAACGGAGGTCGAATCAAGGCAATCTGGTTAGTGGTTCAAAAGATACGACGGTTTCATCTTCGATGCCTGCAACCAGAACGCTGTACAGAGCAGCATATCGATCAAGACCTCCTTCCTCCACCTCGATATGCATTATCCCGAGAACCAAAGTTGACCATCTTTGACTTTTTTTATTTTTGCATTCGAAGGTTATTTTGGGGATATTCCCTATAAATAGCTAACCCTACATCCAATCTTACTTATCGTTTCTCTTCCCCAAAGCTTTGCTTTGGTTATTCAGAGAACAAAAACAAATCCCTTTGTGGGATGAGATTGCATCACTAGTATATATTTTCATTGATGTTATCTATTTACATGTTTATTTAGGTTAGACATTAGCATGATTTGCATTGTTTGGAGTTTTTTTTCAGGTCTAAATAGAGCAAAGGAGACATTTGGAGAATGGTGAATGATGAGGACAAGAAGAACCGAGCATGATGACCAAGATGACGGGCTCTAGGCTGCAACAAAGTCTTGTATCGACCAAAGCTGAGAGAAACCTGCCCGGTATGCAGGTCGATATGAAATGTATGGGTCTGAACGAAGGCCTTCTAGTGCGATTCAGCCTCCTCGTCCTTCATAGAAGTTGTAGGGATCGAACAAGCTTTCCAACGGAGGTCGAATCAAGTCAATCTGGTCAGTGGTTCAAAAGATACGACGGTTTCATCTTCGATGCCTGCAACCAGAACGCTGTACAGAGCAGCATATCGATCAAGACCTCCTTCCTCCACCTCGATATGCATTATCCCGAGAACCAAAGTTGACCATCTTTGACTTTTTTTTATTTTTGCATTCGAAGATTATTTTGGGGATATTCCCTATAAATAGCTAACCCTACATCCAATCTTACTTATCGTTTCTCTTCCCCAAAGCTTTGCTTTGGTTATTCATTGAACAAAAACAAATCCCTTTGTGGATGAGATTGCATCACTAGTATATATTTTCATTGATGTTATTCATTTATATGTTTATTTAGGTTAGACATTAGCATGATTTGCATTGTTTGGAGTTTTTTTTCAGGTCTGAATAGAGCAAGGGAGACATTTGGAGAATGGTGAATGATGAGGACAAGAAGAACCGAGCATGATGACCAAGATGACGGGCTCTAGGCTGCAACAAAGTCTTGTATCGACCAAAGCTGAGAGACACCTGCCCGGTATGCAGGTCGATATGAAATGTATGGGTCTGAACGAAGGCCTTCTGGTGCGATTCAGCCTCCGCGTCCTTCATAGAAGTTGTAGAGGATCGAACAAGCTTTCCAACGGAGGTCGAATCAAGTCAATCTGGTCAGTGGTTCAAAAGATACGACGGTTTCATCTTCGATGCCTGCAATCAGAACGCTGTACAGAGCAGCATATCGATCAAGACCTCCTTCCTCCACCTCGATATGCATTATCCCGAGAACCAAAGTTGACCATCTTTGACTTTTTTTTTATTTTTGCGTTCGAAGATTATTTTGGGGATATTCCCTATAAATAGCTAACCCTACATCCAATCTTACTTATCGTTTCTCTTCCCCAAAGCTTTGCTTTGGTTATTCAGAGAACAAAAACAAATCCCTTTGTGGGATGAGATTGCATCACTAGTATATATTTTCATTGATGTTATCTATTTACATGTTTATTTAGGTTAGACATTAGCATGATTTGCATTGTTTGGAGTTTTTTTTTCAGGTCTAAATAGAGCAAAGGAGACATTTGGAGAATGGTGAATGATGAGGACAAGAAGAACCGAGCATGATGACCAAGATGACGGGCTCTAGGCTGCAACAAAGTCTTGTATCGACCAAAGCTGAGAGAAACCTGCCCGGTATGCAGGTCGATATGAAATGTATGGGTCTGAACGAAGGCCTTCTAGTGCGATTCAGCCTCCTCGTCCTTCATAGAAGTTGTAGGGATCGAACAAGCTTTCCAACGGAGGTCGAATCAAGTCAATCTGGTCAGTGGTTCAAAAGATACGACGGTTTCATCTTCGATGCCTGCAACCAGAACGCTGTACAGAGCAGCATATCGATCAAGACCTCCTTCCTCCACCTCGATATGCATTATCCCGAGAACCAAAGTTGACCATCTTTGACTTTTTTTATTTTTGCATTCGAAGATTATTTTGGGGATATTCCCTATAAATAGCTAACCCTACATCCAATCTTACTTATCGTTTCTCTTCCCCAAAGCTTTGCTTTGGTTATTCATTGAACAAAACCAAATCCCTTTGTGGATGAGATTGCATCACTAGTATATATTTTTATTGATGTTATTCATTTACATGTTTATTTAGGTTAGACATTAGCATGATTTGCATTGTTTGGAGTTTTTTTCAGGTCTGAATAGAGCAAGGGAGACATTTGGAGAATGGTGAATGATGAGGACAAGAAGAACCGAGCATGATGACCAAGATGACGGGCTCTAGGCTGCAACAAAGTCTTGTATCGACCAAAGCTGAGAGACACCTGCCCGGTATGCAGGTCGATATGAAATGTATGGGTCTGAACGAAGGCCTTCTGGTGCGATTCAGCCTCCGCGTCCTTCATAGAAGTTGTAGAGGATCGAACAAGCTTTCCAACGGAGGTCGAATCAAGTCAATCTGGTCAGTGGTTCAAAAGATACGACGGTTTCATCTTCGATGCCTGCAATCAGAACGCTGTACAGAGCAGCATATCGATCAAGACCTCCTTCCTCCACCTCGATATGCATTATCCCGAGAACCAAAGTTGACCATCTTTGACTTTTTTTTTATTTTTGCATTCGAAGATTATTTTGGGGATATTCCCTATAAATAGCTAACCCTACATCCAATCTTACTTATCGTTTCTCTTCCCCAAAGCTTTGCTTTGGTTATTCAGAGAACAAAAACAAATCCCTTTGTGGGATGAGATTGCATCACTAGTATATATTTTCATTGATGTTATCTATTTACATGTTTATTTAGGTTAGACATTAGCATGATTTGCATTGTTTGGAGTTTTTTTCAGGTCTAAATAGAGCAAAGGAGACATTTGGAGAATGGTGAATGATGAGGACAAGAAGAACCGAGCATGATGACCAAGATGACGGGCTCTAGGCTGCAACAAAGTCTTGTATCGACCAAAGCTGAGAGAAACCTGCCCGGTATGCAGGTCGATATGAAATGTATGGGTCTGAACGAAGGCCTTCTAGTGCAATTCAGCCTCCTCGTCCTTCATAGAAGTTGTAGGGATCGAACAAGCTTTCCAACGGAGGTCGAATCAAGTCAATCTGGTCAGTGGTTCAAAAGATACGACGGTTTCATCTTCGATGCCTGCAACCAGAACGCTGTACAGAGCAGCATATCGATCAAGACCTCCTTCCTCCACCTCGATATGCATTATCCCGAGAACCAAAGTTGACCATCTTTGACTTTTTTTATTTTTGCATTCGAAGATTATTTTGGGGATATTCCCTATAAATAGCTAACCCTACATCCAATCTTACTTATCGTTTCTCTTCCCCAAAGCTTTGCTTTGGTTATTCATTGAACAAAAACAAATCCCTTTGTGGATGAGATTGCATCACTAGTATATATTTTCATTGATGTTATTCATTTACATGTTTATTTAGGTTAGACATTAGCATGATTTGCATTGTTTTGGAGTTTTTTTCAGGTCTGAATAGAGCAAGGGAGACATTTGGAGAATGGTGAATGATGAGGACAAGAAGAACCGAGCATGATGACCAAGATGACGGGCTCTAGGCTGCAACAAAGTCTTGTATCGACCAAAGCTGAGAGACACCTGCCCGGTATGCAGGTCGATATGAAATGTATGGGTCTGAACGAAGGCCTTCTGGTGCGATTCAGCCTCCGCGTCCTTCATAGAAGTTGTAGAGGATCGAACAAGCTTTCCAACGGAGGTCGAATCAAGTCAATCTGGTCAGTGGTTCAAAAGATACGACGGTTTCATCTTCGATGCCTGCAATCAGAACGCTGTACAGAGCAGCATATCGATCAAGACCTCCTTCCTCCACCTCGATATGCATTATCCCGAGAACCAAAGTTGACCATCTTTGACTTTTTTTATTTTTGCATTCGAAGATTATTTTGGGGATATTCCCTATAAATAGCTAACCCTACATCCAATCTTACTTATCGTTTCTCTTCCCCAAAGCTTTGCTTTGGTTATTCAGAGAACAAAAACAAATCCCTTTGTGGGATGAGATTGCATCACTAGTATATATTTTCATTGATGTTATCTATTTACATGTTTATTTAGGTTAGACATTAGCATGATTTGCATTGTTTGGAGTTTTTTTCAGGTCTAAATAGAGCAAAGGAGACATTTGGAGAATGGTGAATGATGAGGACAAGAAGAACCGAGCATGATGACCAAGATGACGGGCTCTAGGCTGCAACAAAGTCTTGTATCGACCAAAGCTGAGAGAAACCTGCCCGGTATACAGGTCGATATGAAATGTATGGGTCTGAACGAAGGCCTTCTAGTGCGATTCAGCCTCCTCGTCCTTCATAGAAGTTGTAGGGATCGAACAAGCTTTCCAACGGAGGTCGAATCAAGTCAATCTGGTCAGTGGTTCAAAAGATACGACGGTTTCATCTTCGATGCCTGCAACCAGAACGCTGTACAGAGCAGCATATCGATCAAGACCTCCTTCCTCCACCTCGATATGCATTATCCCGAGAACCAAAGTTGACCATCTTTGACTTTTTTTATTTTTGCATTCGAAGATTATTTTGGGGATATTCCCTATAAATAGCTAACCCTACATCCAATCTTACTTATCGTTTCTCTTCCCCAAAGCTTTGCTTTGGTTATTCATTGAACAAAAACAAATCCCTTTGTGGATGAGATTGCATCACTAGTATATATTTTCATTGATGTTATTCATTTACATGTTTATTTAGGTTAGACATTAGCATGATTTGCATTGTTTGGAGTTTTTTTTCAGGTCTGAATAGAGCAAGGGAGACATTTGGAGAATGGTGAATGATGAGGACAAGAAGAACCGAGCATGATGACCAAGATGACGGGCTCTAGGCTGCAACAAAGTCTTGTATCGACCAAAGCTGAGAGACACCTGCCCGGTATGCAGGTCGATATGAAATGTATGGGTCTGAACGAAGGCCTTCTGGTGCGATTCAGCCTCCGCGTCCTTCATAGAAGTTGTAGAGGATCGAACAAGCTTTCCAACGGAGGTCGAATCAAGTCAATCTGGTCAGTGGTTCAAAAGATACGACGGTTTCATCTTCGATGCCTGCAATTAGAACGCTGTACAGAGCAGCATATCGATCAAGACCTCCTTCCTCCACCTCGATATGCATTATCCCGAGAACCAAAGTTGATCTTTGACTTTTTTTATTTTTGCATTCGAAGATTATTTTGGGGATATTCCCTATAAATAGCTAACCCTACATCCAATCTTACTTATCGTTTCTTTTCCCCAAAGCTTTGCTTTGGTTATTCATTGAACAAAAACAAATCCCTTTGTGGATGAGATTGCATCACTAGTATATATTTTCATTGATGTTATTCATTTACATGTTTATTTAGGTTAGACATTAGCATGATTTGCATTGTTTGGAGTTTTTTTCAGGTCTGAATAGAGCAAGGGAGACATTTGGAGAATGGTGAATGATGAGGACAAGAAGAACCGAGCATGATGACCAAGATGACGGGCTCTAGGCTGCAACAAAGTCTTGTATCGACCAAAGCTGAGAGACACCTGCCCGGTATGCAGGTCGATATGAAATGTATGGGTCTGAACGAAGGCCTTCTGGTGCGATTCAGCCTCCGCGTCCTTCATAGAAGTTGTAGAGGATCGAACAAGCTTTCCAACGGAGGTCGAATCAAGTCAATCTGGTCAGTGGTTCAAAAGATACGACGGTTTCATCTTCGATGCCTGCAATCAGAACGCTGTACAGAGCAGCATATCGATCAAGACCTCCTTCCTCCACCTCGATATGCATTATCCCGAGAACCAAAGTTGACCATCTTTGACTTTTTTTATTTTTGCGTTCGAAGATTATTTTGGGGATATTCCCTATAAATAGCTAACCCTACATCCAATCTTACTTATCGTTTCTCTTCCCCAAAGCTTTGCTTTGGTTATTCAGAGAACAAAAACAAATCCCTTTGTGGGATGAGATTGCATCACTAGTATATATTTTCATTGATGTTATCTATTTACATGTTTATTTAGGTTAGACATTAGCATGATTTGCATTGTTTGGAGTTTTTTTCAGGTCTAAATAGAGCAAAGGAGACATTTGGAGAATGGTGAATGATGAGGACAAGAAGAACCGAGCATGATGACCAAGATGACGGGCTCTAGGCTGCAACAAAGTCTTGTATCGACCAAAGCTGAGAGAAACCTGCCCGGTATGCAGGTCGATATGAAATGTATGGGTCTGAACGAAGGCCTTCTAGTGCGATTCAGCCTCCTCGTCCTTCATAGAAGTTGTAGGGATCGAACAAGCTTTCCAACGGAGGTCGAATCAAGTCAATCTGGTCAGTGGTTCAAAAAGATACGACGGTTTCATCTTCGATGCCTGCAACCAGAACGCTGTACAGAGCAGCATATCGATCAAGACCTCCTTCCTCCACCTCGATATGCATTATCCCGAGAACCAAAGTTGACCATCTTTGACTTTTTTTATTTTTGCATTCGAAGATTATTTTGGGGATATTCCCTATAAATAGCTAACCCTATATCCAATCTTACTTATCGTTTCTCTTCCCCAAAGCTTTGCTTTGGTTATTCATTGAACAAAAACAAATCCCTTTGTGGATGAGATTGCATCACTAGTATATATTTTCATTGATGTTATTCATTTACATGTTTATTTAGGTTAGACATTAGCATGATTTGCATTGTTTGGAGTTTTTTTCAGGTCTGAATAGAGCAAGGGAGACATTTGGAGAATGGTGAATGATGAGGACAAGAAGAACCGAGCATGATGACCAAGATGACGGGCTCTAGGCTGCAACAAAGTCTTGTATCGACCAAAGCTGAGAGACACCTGCCCGGTATGCAGGTCGATATGAAATGTATGGGTCTGAACGAAGGCCTTCTGGTGCGATTCAGCCTCCGCGTCCTTCATAGAAGTTGTAGAGGATCGAACAAGCTTTCCAACGGAGGTCGAATCAAGTCAATCTGGTCAGTGGTTCAAAAGATACGACGGTTTCATCTTCGATGCCTGCAAGCAGAACGCTGTACAGAGCAGCATATCGATCAAGACCTCCTTCCTCCACCTCGATATGCATTATCCCGAGAACCAAAGTTGACCATCTTTGACTTTTTTTATTTTTGCGTTCGAAGATTATTTTGGGGATATTCCCTATAAATAGCTAACCCTACATCCAATCTTACTTATCGTTTCTCTTCCCCAAAGCTTTGCTTTGGTTATTCAGAGAACAAAAACAAATCCCTTTGTGGGATGAGATTGCATCACTAGTATATATTTTCATTGATGTTATCTATTTACATGTTTATTTAGGTTAGACATTAGCATGATTTGCATTGTTTGGAGTTTTTTTCAGGTCTAAATAGAGCAAAGGAGACATTTGGAGAATGGTGAATGATGAGGACAAGAAGAACCGAGCATGATGACCAAGATGACGGGCTCTAGGCTGCAACAAAGTCTTGTATCGACCAAAGCTGAGAGAAACCTGCCCGGTATGCAGGTCGATATGAAATGTATGGGTCTGAACGAAGGCCTTCTAGTGCGATTCAGCCTCCTCGTCCTTCATAGAAGTTGTAGGGATCGAACAAGCTTTCCAACGGAGGTCGAATCAAGTCAATCTGGTCAGTGGTTCAAAAGATACGACGGTTTCATCTTCGATGCCTGCAACCAGAACGCTGTACAGAGCAGCATATCGATCAAGACCTCCTTCCTCCACCTCGATATGCATTATCCCGAGAACCAAAGTTGACCATCTTTGACTTTTTTTATTTTTGCATTCGAAGATTATTTTGGGGATATTCCCTATAAATAGCTAACCCTACATCCAATCTTACTTATCGTTTCTCTTCCCCAAAGCTTTGCTTTGGTTATTCATTGAACAAAAACAAATCCCTTTGTGGATGAGATTGCATCACTAGTATATATTTTCATTGATGTTATTCATTTACATGTTTATTTAGGTTAGACATTAGCATGATTTGCATTGTTTGGAGTTTTTTTCAGGTCTGAATAGAGCAAGGGAGACATTTGGAGAATGGTGAATGATGAGGACAAGAAGAACCGAGCATGATGACCAAGATGACGGGCTCTAGGCTGCAACAAAGTCTTGTATCGACCAAAGCTGAGAGACACCTGCCCGGTATGCAGGTCGATATGAAATGTATGGGTCTGAACGAAGGCCTTCTGGTGCGATTCAGCCTCCGCGTCCTTCATAGAAGTTGTAGAGGATCGTACAAGCTTTCCAACGGAGGTCGAATCAAGTCAATCTGGTCAGTGGTTCAAAAGATACGACGGTTTCATCTTCGATGCCTGCAATCAGAACGCTGTACAGAGCAGCATATCGATCAAGACCTCCTTCCTCCACCTCGATATGCATTATCCCGAGAACCAAAGTTGACCATCTTTGACTTTTTTTATTTTTGTATTCGAAGATTATTTTGGGGATATTCCCTATAAATAGCTAACCCTACATCCAATCTTACTTATCGTTTCTCTTCCCCAAAGCTTTGCTTTGGTTATTCAGAGAACAAAAACAAATCCCTTTGTGGGATGAGATTGCATCACTAGTATATATTTTCATTGATGTTATCTATTTACATGTTTATTTAGGTTAGACATTAGCATGATTTGCATTGTTTGGAGTTTTTTTCAGGTCTAAATAGAGCAAAGGAGACATTTGGAGAATGGTGAATGATGAGGACAAGAAGAACCGAGCATGATGACCAAGATGACGGGCTCTAGGCTGCAACAAAGTCTTGTATCGACCAAAGCTGAGAGAAACCTGCCCGGTATGCAGGTCGATATGAAATGTATGGGTCTGAACGAAGGCCTTCTAGTGCGATTCAGCCTCCTCGTCCTTCATAGAAGTTGTAGGGATCGAACAAGCTTTCCAACGGAGGTCGAATCAAGTCAATCTGGTCAGTGGTTCAAAAGATACGACGGTTTCATCTTCGATGCCTGCAACCAGAACGCTGTACAGAGCAGCATATCGATCAAGACCTCCTTCCTCCACCTCGATATGCATTATCCCGAGAACCAAAGTTGACCATCTTTGACTTTTTTTATTTTTGCATTCGAAGATTATTTTGGGGATATTCCCTATAAATAGCTAACCCTACATCCAATCTTACTTATCGTTTCTCTTCCCCAAAGCTTTGCTTTGGTTATTCATTGAACAAAAACAAATCCCTTTGTGGATGAGATTGCATCACTAGTATATATTTTCATTGATGTTATTCATTTACATGTTTATTTAGGTTAGACATTAGCATGATTTGCATTGTTTGGAGTTTTTTTCAGGTCTGAATAGAGCAAGGGAGACATTTGGAGAATGGTGAATGATGAGGACAAGAAGAACCGAGCATGATGACCAAGATGACGGGCTCTAGGCTGCAACAAAGTCTTGTATCGACCAAAGCTGAGAGACACCTGCCCGGTATGCAGGTCGATATGAAATGTATGGGTCTGAACGAAGGCCTTCTGGTGCGATTCAGCCTCCGCGTCCTTCATAGAAGTTGTAGAGGATCGAACAAGCTTTCCAACGGAGGTCGAATCAAGTCAATCTGGTCAGTGGTTCAAAAGATACGACGGTTTCATCTTCGATGCCTGCAATCAGAACGCTGTACAGAGCAGCATATCGATCAAGACCTCCTTCCTCCACCTCGATATGCATTATCCCGAGAACCAAAGTTGATCTTTGACTTTTTTTATTTTTGCATTCGAAGATTATTTTGGGGATATTCCCTATAAATAGCTAACCCTACATCCAATCTTACTTATCGTTTCTCTTCCCCAAAGCTTTGCTTTGGTTATTCAGAGAACAAAAACAAATCCCTTTGTGGGATGAGATTGCATCACTAGTATATATTTTCATTGATGTTATCTATTTACATGTTTATTTAGGTTAGACATTAGCATGATTTGCATTGTTTGGAGTTTTTTTCAGGTCTAAATAGAGCAAAGGAGACATTTGGAGAATGGTGAATGATGAGGACAAGAAGAACCGAGCATGATGACCAAGATGACGGGCTCTAGGCTGCAACAAAGTCTTGTATCGACCAAAGCTGAGAGAAACCTGCCCGGTATGCAGGTCGATATGAAATGTATGGGTCTGAACGAAGGCCTTCTAGTGCGATTCAGCCTCCTCGTCCTTCATAGAAGTTGTAGGGATCGAACAAGCTTTCCAACGGAGGTCGAATCAAGTCAATCTGGTCAGTGGTTCAAAAGATACGACGGTTTCATCTTCGATGCCTGCAACCAGAACGCTGTACAGAGCAGCATATCGATCAAGACCTCCTTCCTCCACCTCGATATGCATTATCCCGAGAACCAAAGTTGACCATCTTTGACTTTTTTTATTTTTGCATTCGAAGATTATTTTGGGGATATTCCCTATAAATAGCTAACCCTATATCCAATCTTACTTATCGTTTCTCTTCCCCAAAGCTTTGCTTTGGTTATTCATTGAACAAAAACAAATCCCTTTGTGGATGAGATTGCATCACTAGTATATATTTTCATTGATGTTATTCATTTACATGTTTATTTAGGTTAGACATTAGCATGATTTGCATTGTTTGGAGTTTTTTTCAGGTCTGAATAGAGCAAGGGAGACATTTGGAGAATGGTGAATGATGAGGACAAGAAGAACCGAGCATGATGACCAAGATGACGGGCTCTAGGCTGCAACAAAGTCTTGTATCGACCAAAGCTGAGAGACACCTGCCCGGTATGCAGGTCGATATGAAATGTATGGGTCTGAACGAAGGCCTTCTGGTGCGATTCAGCCTCCGCGTCCTTCATAGAAGTTGTAGAGGATCGAACAAGCTTTCCAACGGAGGTCGAATCAAGTCAATCTGGTCAGTGGTTCAAAAGATACGACGGTTTCATCTTCGATGCCTGCAAGCAGAACGCTGTACAGAGCAGCATATCGATCAAGACCTCCTTCCTCCACCTCGATATGCATTATCCCGAGAACCAAAGTTGACCATCTTTGACTTTTTTTATTTTTGCGTTCGAAGATTATTTTGGGGATATTCCCTATAAATAGCTAACCCTACATCCAATCTTACTTATCGTTTCTCTTCCCCAAAGCTTTGCTTTGGTTATTCAGAGAACAAAAACAAATCCCTTTGTGGGATGAGATTGCATCACTAGTATATATTTTCATTGATGTTATCTATTTACATGTTTATTTAGGTTAGACATTAGCATGATTTGCATTGTTTGGAGTTTTTTTCAGGTCTAAATAGAGCAAAGGAGACATTTGGAGAATGGTGAATGATGAGGACAAGAAGAACCGAGCATGATGACCAAGATGACGGGCTCTAGGCTGCAACAAAGTCTTGTATCGACCAAAGCTGAGAGAAACCTGCCCGGTATGCAGGTCGATATGAAATGTATGGGTCTGAACGAAGGCCTTCTAGTGCGATTCAGCCTCCTCGTCCTTCATAGAAGTTGTAGGGATCGAACAAGCTTTCCAACGGAGGTCGAATCAAGTCAATCTGGTCAGTGGTTCAAAAGATACGACGGTTTCATCTTCGATGCCTGCAACCAGAACGCTGTACAGAGCAGCATATCGATCAAGACCTCCTTCCTCCACCTCGATATGCATTATCCCGAGAACCAAAGTTGACCATCTTTGACTTTTTTTATTTTTGCATTCGAAGATTATTTTGGGGATATTCCCTATAAATAGCTAACCCTACATCCAATCTTACTTATCGTTTCTCTTCCCCAAAGCTTTGCTTTGGTTATTCATTGAACAAAAACAAATCCCTTTGTGGATGAGATTGCATCACTAGTATATATTTTCATTGATGTTATTCATTTACATGTTTATTTAGGTTAGACATTAGCATGATTTGCATTGTTTGGAGTTTTTTTCAGGTCTGAATAGAGCAAGGGAGACATTTGGAGAATGGTGAATGATGAGGACAAGAAGAACCGAGCATGATGACCAAGATGACGGGCTCTAGGCTGCAACAAAGTCTTGTATCGACCAAAGCTGAGAGACACCTGCCCGGTATGCAGGTCGATATGAAATGTATGGGTCTGAACGAAGGCCTTCTGGTGCGATTCAGCCTCCGCGTCCTTCATAGAAGTTGTAGAGGATCGTACAAGCTTTCCAACGGAGGTCGAATCAAGTCAATCTGGTCAGTGGTTCAAAAGATACGACGGTTTCATCTTCGATGCCTGCAATCAGAACGCTGTACAGAGCAGCATATCGATCAAGACCTCCTTCCTCCACCTCGATATGCATTATCCCGAGAACCAAAGTTGACCATCTTTGACTTTTTTTATTTTTGTATTCGAAGATTATTTTGGGGATATTCCCTATAAATAGCTAACCCTACATCCAATCTTACTTATCGTTTCTCTTCCCCAAAGCTTTGCTTTGGTTATTCATTGAACAAAAACAAATCCCTTTGTGGATGAGATTGCATCACTAGTATATATTTTCATTGATGTTATTCATTTACATGTTTATTTAGGTTAGACATTAGCATGATTTGCATTGTTTGGAGTTTTTTTCAGGTCTGAATAGAGCAAGGGAGACATTTGGAGAATGGTGAATGATGAGGACAAGAAGAACCGAGCATGATGACCAAGATGACGGGCTCTAGGCTGCAACAAAGTCTTGTATCGACCAAAGCTGAGAGACACCTGCCCGGTATGCAGGTCGATATGAAATGTATGGGTCTGAACGAAGGCCTTCTGGTGCGATTCAGCCTCCGCGTCCTTCATAGAAGTTGTAGAGGATCGAACAAGCTTTCCAACGGAGGTCGAATCAAGTCAATCTGGTCAGTGGTTCAAAAGATACGACGGTTTCATCTTCGATGCCTGCAATCAGAACGCTGTACAGAGCAGCATATCAATCAAGACCTCCTTCCTCCACCTCGATATGCATTATCCCGAGAACCAAAGTTGACCATCTTTGACTTTTTTTATTTTTGCGTTCGAAGATTATTTTGGGGATATTCCCTATAAATAGCTAACCCTACATCCAATCTTACTTATTGTTTCTCTTCCCCAAAGCTTTGCTTTGGTTATTCAGAGAACAAAAACAAATCCCTTTGTGGGATGAGATTGCATCACTAGTATATATTTTCATTGATGTTATCTATTTACATGTTTATTTAGGTTAGACATTAGCATGATTTGCATTGTTTGGAGTTTTTTTCAGGTCTAAATAGAGCAAAGGAGACATTTGGAGAATGGTGAATGATGAGGACAAGAAGAACCGAGCATGATGACCAAGATGACGGGCTCTAGGCTGCAACAAAGTCTTGTATCGACCAAAGCTGAGAGAAACCTGCCCGGTATGCAGGTCGATATGAAATGTATGGGTCTGAACGAAGGCCTTCTAGTGCGATTCAGCCTCCTCGTCCTTCATAGAAGTTGTAGGGATCGAACAAGCTTTCCAACGGAGGTCGAATCAAGTCAATCTGGTCAGTGGTTCAAAAGATACGACGGTTTCATCTTCGATGCCTGCAACCAGAACGCTGTACAGAGCAGCATATCGATCAAGACCTCCTTCCTCCACTTCGATATGCATTATCCCGAGAACCAAAGTTGACCATCTTTGACTTTTTTTATTTTTGCATTCGAAGGTTATTTTGGGGATATTCCCTATAAATAGCTAACCCTACATCCAATCTTACTTATCGTTTCTCTTCCCCAAAGCTTTGCTTTGGTTATTCATTGAACAAAAACAAATCCCTTTGTGGATGAGATTGCATCACTAGTATATATTTTCATTGATGTTATTCATTTACATGTTTATTTAGGTTAGACATTAGCATGATTTGCATTGTTTGGAGTTTTTTTTCAGGTCTAAATAGAGCAAGGGAGACATTTGGAGAATGGTGAATGATGAGGACAAGAAGAACCGAGCATGATGACCAAGATGACGGGCTCTAGGCTGCAACAAAGTCTTGTATCGACCAAAGCTGAGAGACACCTGCCCGGTATGCAGGTCGATATGAAATGTATGGGTCTGAACGAAGGCCTTCTAGTGCGATTCAGCCTCCTCGTCCTTCATAGAAGTTGTAGGGATCGAACAAGCTTTCCAACGGAGGTCGAATCAAGTCAATCTGGTCAGTGGTTCAAAAGATACGACGGTTTCATCTTCGATGCCTGCAACCAGAACGCTGTACAGAGCAGCATATCGATCAAGACCTCCTTCCTCCACCTCGATATGCATTATCCTGAGAACCAAAGTTGACCATCTTTGACTTTTTTTATTTTTGCATTCGAAGGTTATTTTGGGGATATTCCCTATAAATAGCTAACCCTACATCCAATCTTACTTATCGTTTCTCTTCTCCAAAGCTTTGCTTTGGTTATTCATTGAACAAAAACAAATCCCTTTGTGGATGAGATTGCATCACCAGTATATGTTTTCATTAATGTTATTCATTTACATGTTTATTTAGGTTAGACATTAGCATGATTTGCATTGTTTGGAGTTTTTTTCAGGTCTGAATAGAGCAAGGGAGACATTTGGAGAATGGTGAATGATGAGGACAAGAAGAACCGAGCATGATGACCAAGATGACGGGCTCTAGGCTGCAACAAAGTCTTGTATCGACCAAAGCTGAGAGACACCTGCCCGGTATGCAGGTCGATATGAAATGTATGGGTCTGAACGAAGGCCTTCTGTTGCGATTCAGCCTCCGCGTCCTTCAGAGAAGTTGTAGAGGATCGAACAAGCTTTCCAACAGAGGTCGAATCAAGTCAATCTGGTCAGTGGTTCAAACGATACGACGGTTTCATCTTCAATGCCTGCAACCAGAACGCTGTACAGAGCAGCATATCGATCAAGACCTCCTTCCTCCACCTCGATATGCATTATCCCGAGAACCAAAGTTGACCATCTTTGACTTTTTTTATTTTTGCATTCGAAGGTTATTTTGGGGATATTCCCTATAAATAGCTAACCCTACATCCAATCTTACTTATCGTTTCTCTTCCCCAAAGCTTTGCTTTGGTTATTCATTGAACAAAAGCAAATCCCTTTGTGGATGAGATTGCATCACTAGTATATATTTTCATTAATGTTATTCATTTACATGTTTATTTAGGTTAGACATTAGCATGATTTGCATTGTTTGGAGTTTTTTTCAGGTCTGAATAGAGCAAGGGAGACATTTGGAGAATGGTGAATGATGAGGACAAGAAGAACCGAGCATGATGACCAAGATGACGGGCTCTAGGCTGCAACAAAGTCTTGTATCGACCAAAGCTGAGAGACACCTGCCCGGTATGCAGGTCGATATGAAATGTATGGGTCTGAACGAAGGCCTTCTGTTGCGATTCAGCCTCCGCGTCCTTCAGAGAAGTTGTAGAGGATCGAACAAGCTTTCCAACGGAGGTCGAATCAAGTCAATCTGGTTAGTGGTTCAAAAGATACGACGGTTTCATCTTCGATGCCTGCAACCAGAACGCTGTACAGAGCAGCATATCGATCAAGACCTCCTTCCTCCACCTCGATATGCATTATCCCGAGAACCAAAGTTGACCATCTTTGACTTTTTTTATTTTTGCATTCGAAGGTTATTTTGGGGATATTCCCTATAAATAGCTAACCCTACATCCAATCTTACTTATCGTTTCTCTTCCCCAAAGCTTTGCTTTGGTTATTCAGAGAACAAAAACAAATCCCTTTGTGGGATGAGATTGCATCACTAGTATATATTTTCATTGATGTTATCTATTTACATGTTTTATTTAGGTTAGACATTAGCATGATTTGCATTGTTTGGAGTTTTTTTCAGGTCTAAATAGAGCAAAGGAGACATTTGGAGAATGGTGAATGATGAGGACAAGAAGAACCGAGCATGATGACCAAGATGGCGGGCTCTAGGCTGCAACAAAGTCTTGTATCGACCAAAGCTGAGAGAAACCTGCTCGGTATGCAGGTCGATATGAAATGTATGGGTCTGAACGAAGGCCTTCTAGTGCGATTCAGCCTCCTCGTCCTTCATAGAAGTTGTAGGGATCGAACAAGCTTTCCAACGGAGGTCGAATCAAGTCAATCTGGTCAGTGGTTCAAAAGATACGACGGTTTCATCTTCGATGCCTGCAACCAGAACGCTGTACAGGGCAGCATATCGATCAGACCTCCTTCCTCCACCTCGATATGCATTATCCCGAGAACCAAAGTTGACCATCTTTGACTTTTTTTATTTTTGCATTCGAAGGTTATTTTGGGGATATTCCCTATAAATAGCTAACCCTACATCCAATCTTACTTATCGTTTCTCTTCCCCAAAGCTTTGCTTTGGTTATTCATTGAACAAAAACAAATCCCTTTGTGGATGAGATTGCATCACTAGTATATATTTTCATTGATGTTATTCATTTACATGTTCATTTAGGTTAGACATTAGCATGATTTGCATTGTTTGGAGTTTTTTTCAGGTCTAAATAGAGCAAGGGAGACATTTGGAGAATGGTGAATGATGAGGACAAGAAGAACCGAGCATGATGACCAAGATGACGGGCTCTAGGCTGCAACAAAGTCTTGTATCGACCAAAGCTGAGAGACACCTGCCCGGTATGCAGGTCGATATGAAATGTATGGGTCTGAACGAAGGCCTTCTAGTGCGATTCAGCCTCCTCGTCCTTCATAGAAGTTGTAGGGATCGAACAAGCTTTCCAACGGAGGTCGAATCAAGTCAATCTGGTCAGTGGTTCAAAAGATACGACGGTTTCATCTTCGATGCCTGCAACCAGTACGCTGTACAGAGCAGCATATCGATCAAGACCTCCTTTCTCCACCTCGATATGCATTATCCCGAGAACCAAAGTTGACCATCTTTGACTTTTTTTATTTTTGCATTCGAAGGTTATTTTGGGGATATTCCCTATAAATAGCTAACCCTACATCCAATCTTACTTATCGTTTCTCTTCCCCAAAACTTTGCTTTGGTTATTCATTGAACAAAAACAAATCCCTTTGTGGATGAGATTGCATCACTAGTATATGTTTTCATTAATGTTATTCATTTACATGTTTATTTAGGTTAGACATTAGCATGATTTGCATTGTTTGGAGTTTTTTTCAGGTCTGAATAGAGCAAGGGAGACATTTGGAGAATGGTGAATGATGAGGACAAGAAGAACCGAGCATGATGACCAAGATGACGGGCTCTAGGCTGCAACAAAGTCTTGTATCGACCAAAGCTGAGAGACACCTGCCCGGTATGCAGGTCGATACGAAATGTATGGGTCTGAACGAAGGCCTTCTGTTGCGATTCAGCCTCCGCGTCCTTCAGAGAAGTTGTAGAGGATCGAACAAGCTTTCCAACAGAGGTCGAATCAAGTCAATCTGGTCAGTGGTTCAAACGATACGACGGTTTCATCTTCAATGCCTGCAACCAGAACGCTGTACAGAGCAGCATATCGATCAAGACCTCCTTCCTCCACCTCGATATGCATTATCCCGAGAACCAAAGTTGACCATCTTTGACTTTTTTTATTTTTGCATTCGAAGGTTATTTTGGGGATATTCCCTATAAATAGCTAACCCTACATCCAATCTTACTTATCGTTTCTCTTCCCCAAAGCTTTGCTTTGGTTATTCATTGAACAAAAGCAAATCCCTTTGTGGATGAGATTGCATCACTAGTATATATTTTCATTAATGTTATTCATTTACATGTTTATTTAGGTTAGACATTAGCATGATTTGCATTGTTTGGAGTTTTTTTTCAGGTCTGAATAGAGCAAGGGAGACATTTGGAGAATGGTGAATGATGAGGACAAGAAGAACCGAGCATGATGACCAAGATGACGGGCTCTAGGCTGCAACAAAGTCTTGTATCGACCAAAGCTGAGAGACACCTGCCCGGTATGCAGGTCGATATGAAATGTATGGGTCTGAACGAAGGCCTTCTGTTGCGATTCAGCCTCCGCGTCCTTCAGAGAAGTTGTAGAGGATCGAACAAGCTTTCCAACGGAGGTCGAATCAAGTCAATCTGGTTAGTGGTTCAAAAGATACGACGGTTTCATCTTCGATGCCTGCAACCAGAACGCTGTACAGAGCAGCATATCGATCAAGACCTCCTTCCTCCACCTCGATATGCATTATCCCGAGAACCAAAGTTGACCATCTTTGACTTTTTTTATTTTTGCATTCGAAGGTTATTTTGGGGATATTCCCTATAAATAGCTAACCCTACATCCAATCTTACTTATCGTTTCTCTTCCCCAAAGCTTTGCTTTGGTTATTCAGAGAACAAAAACAAATCCCTTTGTGGGATGAGATTGCATCACTAGTATATATTTTCATTGATGTTATCTATTTACATGTTTATTTAGGTTAGACATTAGCATGATTTGCATTGTTTGGAGTTTTTTTCAGGTCTAAATAGAGCAAAGGAGACATTTGGAGAATGGTGAATGATGAGGACAAGAAGAACCGAGCATGATGACCAAGATGGCGGGCTCTAGGCTGCAACAAAGTCTTGTATCGACCAAAGCTGAGAGAAACCTGCTCGGTATGCAGGTCGATATGAAATGTATGGGTCTGAACGAAGGCCTTCTAGTGCGATTCAGCCTCCTCGTCCTTCATAGAAGTTGTAGGGATCGAACAAGCTTTCCAACGGAGGTCGAATCAAGTCAATCTGGTCAGTGGTTCAAAAGATACGACGGTTTCATCTTCGATGCCTGCAACCAGAACGCTGTACAGGGCAGCATATCGATCAGACCTCCTTCCTCCACCTCGATATGCATTATCCCGAGAACCAAAGTTGACCATCTTTGACTTTTTTTATTTTTGCATTCGAAGGTTATTTTGGGGATATTCCCTATAAATAGCTAACCCTACATCCAATCTTACTTATCGTTTCTCTTCCCCAAAGCTTTGCTTTGGTTATTCATTGAACAAAAACAAATCCCTTTGTGGATGAGATTGCATCACTAGTATATATTTTCATTGATGTTATTCATTTACATGTTCATTTAGGTTAGACATTAGCATGATTTGCATTGTTTGGAGTTTTTTTCAGGTCTAAATAGAGCAAGGGAGACATTTGGAGAATGGTGAATGATGAGGACAAGAAGAACCGAGCATGATGACCAAGATGACGGGCTCTAGGCTGCAACAAAGTCTTGTATCGACCAAAGCTGAGAGACACCTGCCCGGTATGCAGGTCGATATGAAATGTATGGGTCTGAACGAAGGCCTTCTAGTGCGATTCAGCCTCCTCGTCCTTCATAGAAGTTGTAGGGATCGAACAAGCTTTCCAACGGAGGTCGAATCAAGTCAATCTGGTCAGTGGTTCAAAAGATACGACGGTTTCATCTTCGATGCCTGCAACCAGTACGCTGTACAGAGCAGCATATCGATCAAGACCTCCTTCCTCCACCTCGATATGCATTATCCCGAGAACCAAAGTTGACCATCTTTGACTTTTTTTATTTTTGCATTCGAAGGTTATTTTTGGGGATATTCCCTATAAATAGCTAACCCTACATCCAATCTTACTTATCGTTTCTCTTCCCCAAAACTTTGCTTTGGTTATTCATTGAACAAAAACAAATCCCTTTGTGGATGAGATTGCATCACTAGTATATGTTTTCATTAATGTTATTCATTTACATGTTTATTTAGGTTAGACATTAGCATGATTTGCATTGTTTGGAGTTTTTTTCAGGTCTGAATAGAGCAAGGGAGACATTTGGAGAATGGTGAATGATGAGGACAAGAAGAACCGAGCATGATGACCAAGATGACGGGCTCTAGGCTGCAACAAAGTCTTGTATCGACCAAAGCTGAGAGACACCTGCCCGGTATGCAGGTCGATACGAAATGTATGGGTCTGAACGAAGGCCTTCTGTTGCGATTCAGCCTCCGCGTCCTTCAGAGAAGTTGTAGAGGATCGAACATGCTTTCCAACAGAGGTCGAATCAAGTCAATCTGGTCAGTGGTTCAAACGATACGACGGTTTCATCTTCAATGCCTGCAACCAGAACGCTGTACAGAGCAGCATATCGATCAAGACCTCCTTCCTCCACCTCGATATGCATTATCCCGAGAACCAAAGTTGACCATCTTTGACTTTTTTTATTTTTGCATTCGAAGGTTATTTTGGGGATATTCCCTATAAATAGCTAACCCTACATCCAATCTTACTTATCGTTTCTCTTCCCCAAAGCTTTGCTTTGGTTATTAAGAGAACAAAAACAAATCCCTTTGTGGGATGAGATTGCATCACTAGTATATATTTTCATTGATGTTATCTATTTACATGTTTATTTAGGTTAGACATTAGCATGATTTGCATTGTTTGGAGTTTTTTTCAGGTCTAAATAGAGCAAAGGAGACATTTGGAGAATGGTGAATGATGAGGACAAGAAGAACCGAGCATGATGACCAAGATGGCGGGCTCTAGGCTGCAACAAAGTCTTGTATCGACCAAAGCTGAGAGAAACCTGCCCGGTATGCAGGTCGATATGAAATGTATGGGTCTGAACGAAGGCCTTCTAGTGCGATTCAGCCTCCTCGTCCTTCATAGAAGTTGTAGGGATCGAACAAGCTTTCCAACGGAGGTCGAATCAAGTCAATCTGGTCAGTGGTTCAAAAGATACGACGGTTTCATCTTCGATGCCTGCAACCAGAACGCTGTACAGGGCAGCATATCGATCAGACCTCCTTCCTCCACCTCGATATGCATTATCCCGAGAACCAAAGTTGACCATCTTTGACTTTTTTTATTTTTGCATTCGAAGGTTATTTTGGGGATATTCCCTATAAATAGCTAACCCTACATCCAATCTTACTTATCGTTTCTCTTCCCCAAAGCTTTGCTTTGGTTATTCATTGAACAAAAACAAATCCCTTTGTGGATGAGATTGCATCACTAGTATATATTTTCATTGATGTTATTCATTTACATGTTTATTTAGGTTAGACATTAGCATGATTTGCATTGTTTGGAGTTTTTTTCAGGTCTAAATAGAGCAAGGGAGACATTTGGAGAATGGTGAATGATGAGGACAAGAAGAACCGAGCATGATGACCAAGATGACGGGCTCTAGGCTGCAACAAAGTCTTGTATCGACCAAAGCTGAGAGACACCTGCCCGGTATGCAGGTCGATATGAAATGTATGGGTCTGAACGAAGGCCTTCTAGTGCGATTCAGCCTCCTCGTCCTTCATAGAAGTTGTAGGGATCGAACAAGCTTTCCAACGGAGGTCGAATCAAGTCAATCTGGTTAGTGGTTCAAAAGATACGACGGTTTCATCTTCGATGCCTGCAACCAGTACGCTGTACAGAGCAGCATATCGATCAAGACCTCCTTCCTCCACCTCGATATGCATTATCCCGAGAACCAAAGTTGACCATCTTTGACTTTTTTTATTTTTGCATTCGAAGGTTATTTTGGGGATATTCCCTATAAATAGCTAACCCTACATCCAATCTTACTTATCGTTTCTCTTCCCCAAAACTTTGCTTTGGTTATTCATTGAACAAAAACAAATCCCTTTGTGGATGAGATTGCATCACTAGTATATGTTTTCATTAATGTTATTCATTTACATGTTTATTTAGGTTAGACATTAGCATGATTTGCATTGTTTGGAGTTTTTTTCAGGTCTGAATAGAGCAAGGGAGACATTTGGAGAATGGTGAATGATGAGGACAAGAAGAACCGAGCATGATGACCAAGATGACGGGCTCTAGGCTGCAACAAAGTCTTGTATCGACCAAAGCTGAGAGACACCTGCCCGGTATGCAGGTCGATACGAAATGTATGGGTCTGAACGAAGGCCTTCTGTTGCGATTCAGCCTCCGCGTCCTTCAGAGAAGTTGTAGAGGATCGAACAAGCTTTCCAACAGAGGTCGAATCAAGTCAATCTGGTCAGTGGTTCAAACGATACGACGGTTTCATCTTCAATGCCTGCAACCAGAACGCTGTACAGAGCAGCATATCGATCAAGACCTCCTTCCTCCACCTCGATATGCATTATCCCGAGAACCAAAGTTGACCATCTTTGACTTTTTTTTATTTTTGCATTCGAAGGTTATTTTGGGGATATTCCCTATAAATAGCTAACCCTACATCCAATCTTACTTATCGTTTCTCTTCCCCAAAGCTTTGCTTTGGTTATTCAGAGAACAAAAACAAATCCCTTTGTGGGATGAGATTGCATCACTAGTATATATTTTCATTGATGTTATCTATTTACATGTTTATTTAGGTTAGACATTAGCATGATTTGCATTGTTTGGAGTTTTTTTCAGGTCTAAATAGAGCAAAGGAGACATTTGGAGAATGGTGAATGATGAGGACAAGAAGAAGAACCGAGCATGATGACCAAGATGGCGGGCTCTAGGCTGCAACAAAGTCTTGTATCGACCAAAGCTGAGAGAAACCTGCCCGGTATGCAGGTCGATATGAAATGTATGGGTCTGAACGAAGGCCTTCTAGTGCGATTCAGCCTCCTCGTCCTTCATAGAAGTTGTAGGGATCGAACAAGCTTTCCAACGGAGGTCGAATCAAGTCAATCTGGTCAGTGGTTCAAAAGATACGACGGTTTCATCTTCGATGCCTGCAACCAGAACGCTGTACAGGGCAGCATATCGATCAGACCTCCTTCCTCCACCTCGATATGCATTATCCCGAGAACCAAAGTTGACCATCTTTGACTTTTTTTATTTTTGCATTCGAAGGTTATTTTGGGGATATTCCCTATAAATAGCTAACCCTACATCCAATCTTACTTATCGTTTCTCTTCCCCAAAGCTTTGCTTTGGTTATTCATTGAACAAAAACAAATCCCTTTGTGGATGAGATTGCATCACTAGTATATATTTTCATTGATGTTATTCATTTACATGTTTATTTAGGTTAGACATTAGCATGATTTGCATTGTTTGGAGTTTTTTTCAGGTCTAAATAGAGCAAGGGAGACATTTGGAGAATGGTGAATGATGAGGACAAGAAGAACCGAGCATGATGACCAAGATGACGGGCTCTAGGCTGCAACAAAGTCTTGTATCGACCAAAGCTGAGAGACACCTGCCCGGTATGCAGGTCGATATGAAATGTATGGGTCTGAACGAAGGCCTTCTAGTGCGATTCAGCCTCCTCGTCCTTCATAGAAGTTGTAGGGATCGAACAAGCTTTCCAACGGAGGTCGAATCAAGTCAATCTGGTCAGTGGTTCAAAAGATACGACGGTTTCATCTTCGATGCCTGCAACCAGTACGCTGTACAGAGCAGCATATCGATCAAGACCTCCTTCCTCCACCTCGATATGCATTATCCCGAGAACCAAAGTTGACCATCTTTGACTTTTTTTATTTTTGCATTCGAAGGTTATTTTGGGGATATTCCCTATAAATAGCTAACCCTACATCCAATCTTACTTATCGTTTCTCTTCCCCAAAACTTTGCTTTGGTTATTCATTGAACAAAAACAAATCCCTTTGTGGATGAGATTGCATCACTAGTATATGTTTTCATTAATGTTATTCATTTACATGTTTATTTAGGTTAGACATTAGCATGATTTGCATTGTTTTTAGTTTTTTTCAGGTCTGAATAGAGCAAGGGAGACATTTGGAGAATGGTGAATGATGAGGACAAGAAGAACCGAGCATGATGACCAAGATGACGGGCTCTAGGCTGCAACAAAGTCTTGTATCGACCAAAGCTGAGAGACACCTGCCCGGTATGCAGGTCGATATGAAATGTATGGGTCTGAACGAAGGCCTTCTGTTGCGATTCAGCCTCCGCGTCCTTCAGAGAAGTTGTAGAGGATCGAACAAGCTTTCCAACAGAGGTCGAATCAAGTCAATCTGATCAGTGGTTCAAACGATACGACGGTTTCATCTTCAATGCCTGCAACCAGAACGCTGTACAGAGCAGCATATCGATCAAGACCTCCTTCCTCCACCTCGATATGCATTATCCCGAGAACCAAAGTTGACCATCTTTGACTTTTTTTATTTTTGCATTCGAAGGTTATTTTGGGGATATTCCCTATAAATAGCTAACCCTACATCCAATCTTACTTATCGTTTCTCTTCCCCAAAGCTTTGCTTTGGTTATTCATTGAACAAAAGCAAATCCCTTTGTGGATGAGATTGCATCACTAGTATATATTTTCATTAATGTTATTCATTTACATGTTTATTTAGGTTACACATTAGCATGATTTGCATTGTTTGGAGTTTTTTTCAGGTCTGAATAGAGCAAGGGAGACATTTGGAGAATGGTGAATGATGAGGACAAGAAGAACCGAGCATGATGACCAAGATGACGGGCTCTAGGCTGCAACAAAGTCTTGTATCGACCAAAGCTGAGAGACACCTGCCCGGTATGCAGGTCGATATGAAATGTATGGGTCTGAACGAAGGCCTTCTGTTGCGATTCAGCCTCCGCGTCCTTCAGAGAAGTTGTAGAGGATCGAACAAGCTTTCCAACGGAGGTCGAATCAAGTCAATCTGGTTAGTGGTTCAAAAGATACGACGGTTTCATCTTCGATGCCTGCAACCAGAACGCTGTACAGAGCAGCATATCGATCAAGACCTCCTTCCTCCACCTCGATATGCATTATCCCGAGAACCAAAGTTGACCATCTTTGACTTTTTTTATTTTTGCATTCGAAGGTTATTTTGGGGATATTCCCTATAAATAGCTAACCCTACATCCAATCTTACTTATCGTTTCTCTTCCCCAAAGCTTTGCTTTGGTTATTCAGAGAACAAAAACAAATCCCTTTGTGGGATGAGATTGCATCACTAGTATATATTTTCATTGATGTTATCTATTTACATGTTTATTTAGGTTAGACATTAGCATGATTTGCATTGTTTGGAGTTTTTTTCAGGTCTAAATAGAGCAAAGGAGACATTTGGAGAATGGTGAATGATGAGGACAAGAAGAACCGAGCATGATGACCAAGATGGCGGGCTCTAGGCTGCAACAAAGTCTTGTATCGACCAAAGCTGAGAGAAACCTGCCCGGTATGCAGGTCGATATGAAATGTATGGGTCTGAACGAAGGCCTTCTAGTGCGATTCAGCCTCCTCGTCCTTCATAGAAGTTGTAGGGATCGAACAAGCTTTCCAACGGAGGTCGAATCAAGTCAATCTGGTCAGTGGTTCAAAAGATACGACGGTTTCATCTTCGATGCCTGCAACCAGAACGCTGTACAGAGCAGCATATCGATCAAGACCTCCTTCCTCCACCTCGATATGCATTATCCCGAGAACCAAAGTTGACCATCTTTGACTTTTTTTATTTTTGCATTCGAAGGTTATTTTGGGAATATTCCCTATAAATAGCTAACCCTACATCCAATCTTACTTATCGTTTCTCTTCCCCAAGGCTTTGCTTTGGTTATTCATTGAACAAAAACAAATCCCTTTGTGGATGAGATTGCATCACTAGTATATATTTTCATTGATGTTATTCATTTACATGTTTATTTAGGTTAGACATTAGCATGATTTGCATTGTTTGGAGTTTTTTTCAGGTCTAAATAGAGCAAGGGAGACATTTGCTTAATGGTGAATGATGAGGACAAGAAGAACCGAGCATGATGACCAAGATGACGGGCTCTAGGCTGCAACAAAGTCTTGTATCGACCAAAGCTGAGAGACACCTGCCCGGTATGCAGGTCGATATGAAATGTATGGGTCTGAACGAAGGCCTTCTAGTGTGATTCAGCCTCCTCGTCCTTCATAGAAGTTGTAGGGATCGAACAAGCTTTCCAACAGAGGTCGAATCAAGTCAATCTGGTCAGTGGTTCAAAAGATACGACGGTTTCATCTTCGATGCCTGCAACCAGAACGCTGTACAGAGCAGCATATCGATCAAGACCTCCTTCCTCCACCTCGATATGCATTATCCCGAGAACCAAAGTTGACCATCTTTGACTTTTTTTATTTTTGCATTCGAAGGTTATTTTGGGGATATTCCCTATAAATAGCTAACCCTACATCCAATCTTACTTATCGTTTCTCTTCCCCAAAGCTTTGCTTTGGTTATTCATTGAACAAAAACAAATCCCTTTGTGGATGAGATTGCATCACTAGTATATATTTTCATTAATGTTATTCATTTACATGTTTATTTAGGTTAGACATTAGCATGATTTGCATTGTTTGGAGTTTTTTTCAGGTCTGAATAGAGCAAGGGAGACATTTGGAGAATGGTGAATGATGAGGACAAGAAGAACCGAGCATGATGACCAAGATGACGGGCTCTAGGCTGCAACAAAGTCTTGTATCGACCAAAGCTGAGAGACACCTGCCCGGTATGCAGGTCGATATGAAATGTATGGGTCTGAACGAAGGCCTTCTGTTGCGATTCAGCCTCCGCGTCCTTCAGAGAAGTTGTAGAGGATCGAACAAGCTTTCCAACAGAGGTCGAATCAAGTCAATCTGGTCAGTGGTTCAAACGATACGACGGTTTCATCTTCAATGCCTGCAACCAGAACGCTGTACAGAGCAGCATATCGATCAAGACCTCCTTCCTCCACCTCGATATGCATTATCCCGAGAACCAAAGTTGACCATCTTTGACTTTTTTTATTCTTGCATTCGAAGGTTATTTTGGGGATATTCCCTATAAATAGCTAACCCTACATCCAATCTTACTTATCGTTTCTCTTCCCCAAAGCTTTGCTTTGGTTATTCATTGAACAAAAACAAATCCCTTTGTGGATGAGATTGCATCACTAGTATATATTTTCATTAATACTATTCATTTACATGTTTATTTAGGTTAGACATTAGCATGATTTGCATTGTTTGGAGTTTTTTTCAGGTCTGAATAGAGCAAGGGAGACATTTGGAGAATGGTGAATGATGAGGACAAGAAGAACCGAGCATGATGACCAAGATGACGGGCTCTAGGCTGCAACAAAGTCTTGTATCGACCAAAGCTGAGAGACACCTGCCCGGTATGCAGGTCGATATGAAATGTATGGGTCTGAACGAAGGCCTTCTGTTGCGATTCAGCCTCCGCGTCCTTCAGAGAAGTTGTAGAGGATCGAACAAGCTTTCCAACGGAGGTCGAATCAAGTCAATCTGGTTAGTGGTTCAAAAGATACGACGGTTTCATCTTCGATGCCTGCAACCAGAACGCTGTACAGAGCAGCATATCGATCAAGACCTCCTTCCTCCACCTCGATATGCATTATCCCGAGAACCAAAGTTGACCATCTTTGACTTTTTTTATTTTTGCATTCGAAGGTTATTTTGGGGATATTCCCTATAAATAGCTAACCCTACATCCAATCTTACTTATCGTTTCTCTTCCCCAAAGCTTTGCTTTGGTTATTCATTGAACAAAAACAAATCCCTTTGTGGATGAGATTGCATCACTAGTATATATTTTCATTGATGTTATTCATTTACATGTTTATTTAGGTTAGACATTAGCATGATTTGCATTGTTTGGAGTTTTTTTCAGGTCTAAATAGAGCAAGGGAGACATTTGGAGAATGGTGAACGATGAGGACAAGAAGAACCGAGCATGATGACCAAGATGACGGGCTCTAGGCTGCAACAAAGTCTTGTTTCGACCAAAGCTGAGAGAAACCTGCCCGGTATGCAGGTCGATATGAAATGTATGGGTCTGAACGAAGGCCTTCTAGTGCGATTCAGCCTCCTCGTCCTTCATAGAAGTTGTAGGGATCGAACAAGCTTTCCAACGGAGGTCGAATCAAGTCAATCTGGTCAGTGGTTCAAAAGATACGACGGTTTCATCTTCGATGCCTGCAACCAGAGCGCTGTACAGAGCAGCATATCGATCAAGACCTCCTTCCTCCACCTCGATATGCATTATCCCGAGAACCAAAGTTGACCATCTTTGACTTTTTTTATTTTTGCATTCGAAGGTTATTTTGGGGATATTCCCTATAAATAGCTAACCCTACATCCAATCATACTTATCGTTTCTCTTCCCCAAAGCTTTGCTTTGGTTATTCATTGAACGAAAACAAATCCCTTTGTGGATGAGATTGCATCACTAGTATATATTTTCATTGATGTTATTCATTTACATGTTTATTTAGGTTAGACATTAGCATGATTTGCATTGTTTGGAGTTTTTTTCAGGTCTAAATAGAGCAAGGGAGACATTTGGAGAATGGTGAATGATGAGGACAAGAAGAACCGAGCATGATGACCAAGATGACGGGCTCTAGGCTGCAACAAAGTCTTGTATCGACCAAAGCTGAGAGACACCTGCCCGGTATGCAGGTCGATATGAAATGTATGGGTCTGAACGAAGGCCTTCTAGTGCGATTCAGCCTCCTCGTCCTTCATAGAAGTTGTAGGGATCGAACAAGCTTTCCAACGGAGGTCGAATCAAGTCAATCTGGTCAGTGGTTCAAAAGATACGACGGTTTCATCTTCGATGCCTGCAACCAGAACGCTGTACAGAGCAGCATATCGATCAAGACCTCCTTCCTCCACCTCGATATGCATTATCCCGAGAACCAAAGTTGACCATCTTTGACTTTTTTTATTTTTGCATTCGAAGGTTATTTTGGGGATATTCCCTATAAATAGCTAACCCTACATCCAATCTTACTTATCGTTTCTCTTCCCCAAAGCTTTGCTTTGGTTATTCATTGAACAAAAACAAATCCCTTTGTGGATGAGATTGCATCACTAGTATAAGTTTTCATTAATGTTATTCATTTACATGTTTATTTAGGTTAGACATTAGCATGATTTGCATTGTTTGGAGTTTTTTTCAGGTCTGAATAGAGCAAGGGAGACATTTGGAGAATGGTGAATGATGAGGACAAGAAGAACCGAGCATGATGACCAAGATGACGGGCTCTAGGCTGCAACAAAGTCTTGTATCGACCAAAGCTGAGAGACACCTGCCCGGTATGCAGGTCGATATGAAATGTATGGGTCTGAACGAAGGCCTTCTGTTGCGATTCAGCCTCCGCGTCCTTCAGAGAAGTTGTAGAGGATCGAACAAGCTTTCCAACAGAGGTCGAATCAAGTCAATCTGGTCAGTGGTTCAAACGATACGACGGTTTCATCTTCAATGCCTGCAACCAGAACGCTGTACAGAGCAGCATATCGATCAAGACCTCCTTCCTCCACCTCGATATGCATTATCCCGAGAACCAAAGTTGACCATCTTTGACTTTTTTTATTTTTGCATTCGAAGGTTATTTTGGGGATATTCCCTATAAATAGCTAACCCTACATCCAATCTTACTTATCGTTTCTCTTCCCCAAAGCTTTGCTTTGGTTATTCATTGAACAAAAGCAAATCCCTTTGTGGATGAGATTGCATCACTAGTATATATTTTCATTAATGTTATTCATTTACATGTTTATTTAGGTTACACATTAGCATGATTTGCATTGTTTGGAGTTTTTTTCAGGTCTGAATAGAGCAAGGGAGACATTTGGAGAATGGTGAATGATGAGGACAAGAAGAACCGAGCATGATGACCAAGATGACGGGCTCTAGGCTGCAACAAAGTCTTGTATCGACCAAAGCTGAGAGACACCTGCCCGGTATGCAGGTCGATATGAAATGTATGGGTCTGAACGAAGGCCTTCTGTTGCGATTCAGCCTCCGCGTCCTTCAGAGAAGTTGTAGAGGATCGAACAAGCTTTCCAACGGAGGTCGAATAAAGTCAATCTGGTTAGTGGTTCAAAAGATACGACGGTTTCATCTTCGATGCCTGCAACCAGAACGCTGTACAGAGCAGCATATCGATCAAGACCTCTTCCCTCCACCTCGATATGCATTATCCCGAGAACCAAAGTTGACCATCTTTTACTTTTTTTATTTTTGCATTCGAAGGTTATTTTGGGGATATTCCCTATAAATAGCTAACCCTACATCCAATCTTACTTATCGTTTCTCTTCCCCAAAGCTTTGCTTTGGTTATTCAGAGAACAAAAACAAATCCCTTTGTGGGATGAGATTGCATCACTAGTATATATTTTCATTGATGTTATCAATTTACATGTTTATTTAGGTTAGACATTAGCATGATTTGCATTGTTTGGAGTTTTTTTCAGGTCTAAATAGAGCAAAGGAGACATTTGGAGAATGGTGAATGATGAGGACAAGAAGAACCGAGCATGATGACCAAGATGACGGGCTCTAGGCTGCAACAAAGTCTTGTATCGACCAAAGCTGAGAGAAACCTGCCCGGTATACAGGTCGATATGAAATGTATGGGTCTGAACGAAGGCCTTCTAGTGCGATTCAGCCTCCTCGTCCTTCATAGAAGTTGTAGGGATCGAACAAGCTTTCCAACGGAGGTCGAATCAAGTCAATCTGGTTAGTGGTTCAAAAGATACGACGGTTTCATCTTCGATGCCTGCAACCAGAACGCTGTACAGAGCAGCATATCGATCAAGACCTCCTTCCTCCACCTCGATATGCATTATCCCGAGAACCAAAGTTGACCATCTTTGACTTTTTTTTATTTTTGCATTCGAAGGTTATTTTGGGGATATTCCCTATAAATAGCTAACCCTACATCCAATCTTACTTATCGTTTCTCTTCCCCAAAGCTTTGCTTTGGTTATTCATAGAACAAAAACAAATCCCTTTGTGGGATGAGATTGCATCACTAGTATATATTTTCATTGATGTTATCTATTTACATGTTTATTTAGGTTTGACATTAGCATGATTTGCATTGTTTGGAGTTTTTTCAGGTCTTAATAGAGCAAGGGAGACATTTGGAGAATGGTGAATGATGAGGACAAGAAGAACCGAGCATGATGACCAAGATGACGGGCTCTAGGCTGCAACAAAGTCTTGTATCGACCAAAGCTGAGAGAAACCTGCCCGGTATGCAGGTCGATATGAAATGTATGGGTCTGAACGAAGGCCTTCTGGTGCGATTCAGCCTCCGCGTCCTTCATAGAAGTTGTAGAGGATCGAACAAGCTTTCCAACGGAGGTCGAATCAAGTCAATCTGGTTAGTGGTTCAAAAGATACGACGGTTTCATCTTCGATGCCTGCAACCAGAACGCTGTACAGAGCAGCATATCGATCAAGACCTCCTTCCTCCACCTCGATATGCATTATCCCGAGAACCAAAGTTGACCATCTTTGACTTTTTTTATTTTTGCATTCGAAGGTTATTTTGGGGATATTCCCTATAAATAGCTAACCCTACATCCAATCTTACTTATCGTTTCTCTTCCCCAAAGCTTTGCTTTGGTTATTCATTGAACAAAAACAAATCCCTTTGTGGATGAGATTGCATCACTAGTATATATTTTCATTGATGTTATTCATTTACATGTTTATTTAGGTTAGACATTAGCATGATTTGCATTGTTTGGAGTTTTTTTCAGGTTTAAATAGAGCAAGGGAGACATTTGGAGAATGGTGAATGATGAGGACAAGAAGAACCGAGCATGATGACCAAGATGACGGGCTCTAGGCTGCAACAAAGTCTTGTTTCGACCAAAGCTGAGAGAAACCTGCCCGGTATGCAGGTCGATATGAAATGTATGGGTCTGAACGAAGGCCTTCTAGTGCGATTCAGCCTCCTCGTCCTTCATAGAAGTAGTAGGGATCGAACAAGCTTTCCAACGGAGGTCGAATCAAGTCAATCTGGTCTGTGGTTCAAAAGATATGACGGTTTCATCTTCGATGCCTGCAACCAGAACGCTGTACAGAGCAGCATATTGATCAAGACCTCCTTCCTCCACCTCGATATGCATTATCCCGAGAACCAAAGTTGACCATCTTTGACTTTTTTTATTTTTGCATTCGAAGGTTATTTTGGGGATATTCCCTATAAATAGCTAACCCTACATCCAATCTTACTTATCGTTTCTCTTCCCCAAAGCTTTGCTTTGGTTATTCATTGAACAAAAACAAATCCCTTTGTGGATGAGATTGCATCACTTGTATATATTTTCATTGATGTTATTCATTTACATGTTTATTTAGGTTAGACATTAGCATGATTTGCATTGTTTGGAGTTTTTTTCAGGTTTAAATAGAGCAAGGGAGACATTTGGAGAATGGTGAATGATGAGGACAAGAAGAACCGAGCATGATGACCAAGATGACGGGCTCTAGGCTGCAACAAAGTCTTGTTTCGACCAAAGCTGAGAGAAACCTGCCCGGTATGCAGGTCGATATGAAATGTATGGGTCTGAACGAAGGCCTTCTAGTGCGATTCAGCCTCCTCGTCCTTCATAGAAGTTGTAGGGATCGAACAAGCTTTCCAACGGAGGTCGAATCAAGTCAATCTGGTCTGTGGTTCAAAAGATACGACGGTTTCATCTTCGATACCTGCAACCAGAACGCTGTACAGAGCAGCATATCGATCAAGACCTCCTTCCTCCACCTCGATATGCATTATCCCGAGAACCAAAGTTGACCATCTTTGACTTTTTTTATTTTTGCATTCGAAGGTTATTTTGGGGATATTCCCTATAAATAGCTAACCCTACATCCAATCTTACTTATCGTTTCTCTTCCCCAAAGCTTTGCTTTGGTTATTCATTGAACAAAAACAAATCCCTTTGTGGATGAGATTGCATCACTTGTATATATTTTCATTGATGTTATTCATTTACATGTTTATTTAGGTTAGACATTAGCATGATTTGCATTGTTTGGAGTTTTTTTCAGGTCTAAATAGAGCAAGGGAGACATTTGGAGAATGGTGAATGATGAGGACAAGAAGAACCGAGCATGATGACCAAGATGACGGGCTCTAGGCTGCAACAAAGTCTTGTTTCGACCAAAGCTGAGAGAAACCTGCCCGGTATGCAGGTCGATATGAAATGTATGGGTCTGAACGAAGGCCTTCTAGTGCGATTCAGCCTCCTCATCCTTCATAGAAGTAGTAGGGATCGAACAAGCTTTCCAACGGAGGTCGAATCAAGTCAATCTGGTCTGTGGTTCAAAAGATATGACGGTTTTCATCTTCGATGCCTGCAACCAGAACGCTGTACAGAGCAGCATATCGATCAAGACCTCCTTCCTCCACCTCGATATGCATTATCCCGAGAACCAAAGTTGACCATCTTTGACTTTTTTTATTTTTGCATTCGAAGGTTATTTTGGGGATATTCCCTATAAATAGCTAACCCTACATCCAATCTTACTTATCGTTTCTCTTCCCCAAAGCTTTGCTTTGGTTATTCATTGAACAAAAACAAATCCCTTTGTGGATGAGATTGCATCACTTGTATATATTTTCATTGATGTTATTCATTTACATGTTTATTTAGGTTAGACATTAGCATGATTTGCATTGTTTGGAGTTTTTTTTCAGGTTTAAATAGAGCAAGGGAGACATTTGGAGAATGGTGAAATGATGAGGACAAGAAGAACCGAGCATGATGACCAAGATGACGGGCTCTAGGCTGCAACAAAGTCTTGTTTCGACCAAAGCTGAGAGAAACCTGCCCGGTATGCAGGTCGATATGAAATGTATGGGTCTGAACGAAGGCCTTCTAGTGCGATTCAGCCTCCTCGTCCTTCATAGAAGTTGTAGGGATCGAACAAGCTTTCCAACGGAGGTCGAATCAAGTCAATCTGGTCTGTGGTTCAAAAGATATGACGGTTTCATCTTCGATGCCTGCAACCAGAACGCTGTACAGAGCAGCATATCGATCAAGACCTCCTTCCTCCACCTCGATATGCATTATCCCGAGAACCAAAGTTGACCATCTTTGACTTTTTTTATTTTTGCATTCGAAGGTTATTTTGGGGATATTCCCTATAAATAGCTAACCCTACATCCAATCTTACTTATCGTTTCTCTTCCCCAAAGCTTTGCTTTGGTTATTCATTGAACAAAAACAAATCCCTTTGTGGATGAGATTGCATCACTAGTATATATTTTCATTGATGTTATTCATTTACATGTTTATTTAGGTTAGACATTAGCATGATTTGCATTGTTTGGAGTTTTTTTTCAGGTCTAAATAGAGCAAGGGAGACATTTGGAGAATGGTGAATGATGAGGACAAGAAGAACCGAGCATGATGACCAAGATGACGGGCTCTAGGCTGCAACAAAGTCTTGTTTCGACCAAAGCTGAGAGAAACCTGCCCGGTATGCAGGTCGATATGAAATGTATGCGTCTGAACAAAGGCCTTCTAGTGCGATTCAGCCTCCTCGTCCTTCATAGAAGTTGTAGGGATCGAACAAGCTTTCCAACGGAGGTCAAATCAAGTCAATCTGGTTAGTGGTTCAAAAGATACGACGGTTTCATCTTCGATGCCTGCAACCAGAACGCTGTACAGAGCAGCATATCGATCAAGACCTCCTTCCTCCACCTCGATATGCATTATCCCGAGAACCAAAGTTGACCATCTTTGACTTTTTTTATTTTTGCATTCGAAGGTTATTTTGGGGATATTCCCTATAAATAGCTAACCCTACATCCAATCTTACTTATCGTTTCTCTTCCCCAAAGCTTTGCTTTGGTTATTCATTGAACAAAAACAAATCCCTTTGTGGATGAGATTGCATCACTTGTATATATTTTCATTGATGTTATTCATTTACATGTTTATTTAGGTTAGACATTAGCATGATTTGCATTGTTTGGAGTTTTTTTCAGGTCTAAATAGAGCAAGGGAGACATTTGGAGAATGGTGAATAATGAGGACAAGAAGAACCGAGCATGATGACCAAGATGACGGGCTCTAGGCTGCAACAAAGTCTTGTTTCGACCAAAGCTGAGAGAAACCTGCCCGGTATGCAGGTCGATATGAAATGTATGGGTCTGAACGAAGGCCTTCTAGTGCGATTCAGCCTCCTCGTCCTTCATAGAAGTAGTAGGGATCGAACAAGCTTTCCAACGGAGGTCGAATCAAGTCAATCTGGTCTGTGGTTCAAAAGATATGACGGTTTCATCTTCGATGCCTGCAACCAGAACGCTGTACAGAGCAGCATATCGATCAAGACCTCCTTCCTCCACCTCGATATGCATTATCCCGAGAACCAAAGTTGACCATCTTTGACTTTTTTTATTTTTGCATTCGAAGGTTATTTTGGGGATATTCCCTATAAATAGCTAACCCTACATCCAATCTTACTTATCGTTTCTCTTCCCCAAAGCTTTGCTTTGGTTATTCATTGAACAAAAACAAATCCCTTTGTGGATGAGATTGCATCACTTGTATATATTTTCATTGATGTTATTCATTTACATGTTTATTTAGGTTAGACATTAGCATGATTTGCATTGTTTGGAGTTTTTTTCAGGTTTAAATAGAGCAAGGGAGACATTTGGAGAATGGTGAATGATGAGGACAAGAAGAACCGAGCATGATGACCAAGATGACGGGCTCTAGGCTGCAACAAAGTCTTGTTTCGACCAAAGCTGAGAGAAACCTGCCCGGTATGCAGGTCGATATGAAATGTATGGGTCTGAACGAAGGCCTTCTAGTGCGATTCAGCCTCCTCGTCCTTCATAGAAGTTGTAGGGATCGAACAAGCTTTCCAACGGAGGTCGAATCAAGTCAATCTGGTCTGTGGTTCAAAAGATATGACGGTTTCATCTTCGATGCCTGCAACCAGAACGCTGTACAGAGCAGCATATCGATCAAGACCTCCTTCCTCCACCTCGATATGCATTATCCCGAGAACCAAAGTTGACCATCTTTGACTTTTTTTATTTTTGCATTCGAAGGTTATTTTGGGGATATTCCCTATAAATAGCTAACCCTACATCCAATCTTACTTATCGTTTCTCTTCCCCAAAGCTTTGCTTTGGTTATTCATTGAACAAAAACAAATCCCTTTGTGGATGAGATTGCATCACTAGTATATATTTTCATTGATGTTATTCATTTACATGTTTATTTAGGTTAGACATTAGCATGATTTGCATTGTTTGGAGTTTTTTTCAGGTCTAAATAGAGCAAGGGAGACATTTGGAGAATGGTGAATGATGAGGACAAGAAGAACCGAGCATGATGACCAAGATGACGGGCTCTAGGCTGCAACAAAGTCTTGTTTCGACCAAAGCTGAGAGAAACCTGCCCGGTATGCAGGTCGATATGAAATGTATGCGTCTGAACAAAGGCCTTCTAGTGCGATTCAGCCTCCTCGTCCTTCATAGAAGTTGTAGGGATCGAACAAGCTTTCCAACGGAGGTCGAATCAAGTCAATCTGGTTAGTGGTTCAAAAGATACGACGGTTTCATCTTCGATGCCTGCAACCAGAACGCTGTACAGAGCAGCATATCGATCAAGACCTCCTTCCTCCACCTCGATATGCATTATCCCGAGAACCAAAGTTGACCATCTTTGACTTTTTTTATTTTTGCATTCGAAGGTTATTTTGGGGATATTCCCTATAAATAGCTAACCCTACATCCAATCTTACTTATCGTTTCTCTTCCCCAAAGCTTTGCTTTGGTTATTCATTGAACAAAAACAAATCCCTTTGTGGATGAGATTGCATCACTAGTATATATATTTTCATTGATGTTATTCATTTACATGTTTATTTAGGTTAGACATTAGCATGATTTGCATTGTTTGGAGTTTTTTTCAGGTCTAAATAGAGCAAGGGAGACATTTGGAGAATGGTGAATGATGAGGACAAGAAGAACCGAGCATGATGACCAAGATGACGGGCTCTAGGCTGCAACAAAGTCTTGTTTCGACCAAAGCTGAGAGAAACCTGCCCGGTATGCAGGTCGATATGAAATGTATGCGTCTGAACAAAGGCCTTCTAGTGCGATTCAGCCTCCTCGTCCTTCATAGAAGTTGTAGGGATCGAACAAGCTTTCCAACGGAGGTCGAATCAAGTCAATCTGGTTAGTGGTTCAAAAGATACGACGGTTTCATCTTCGATGCCTGCAACCAGAACGCTGTACAGAGCAGCATATCGATCAAGACCTCCTTCCTCCACCTCGATATGCATTATCCCGAGAACCAAAGTTGACCATCTTTGACTTTTTTTATTTTTGCATTCGAAGGTTATTTTGGGGATATTCCCTATAAATAGCTAACCCTACATCCAATCTTACTTATCGTTTCTCTTCCCCAAAGCTTTGCTTTGGTTATTCATAGAACAAAAACAAATCCCTTTGTGGGATGAGATTGCATCACTAGTATATATTTTCATTGATGTTATCTATTTACATGTTTATTTAGGTTTGACATTAGCATGATTTGCATTGTTTGGAGTTTTTTCAGGTCTTAATAGAGCAAGGGAGACATTTGGAGAATGGTGAATGATGAGGACAAGAAGAACCGAGCATGATGACCAAGATGACGGGCTCTAGGCTGCAACAAAGTCTTGTATCGACCAAAGCTGAGAGAAACCTGCCCGGTATGCAGGTCGATATGAAATGTATGGGTCTGAACGAAGGCCTTCTGGTGCGATTCAGCCTCCGCGTCCTTCATAGAAGTTGTAGAGGATCGAACAAGCTTTCCAACGGAGGTCGAATCAAGTCAATCTGGTTAGTGGTTCAAAAGATACGACGGTTTCATCTTCGATGCCTGCAACCAGAACGCTGTACAGAGCAGCATATCGATCAAGACCTCCTTCCTCCACCTCGATATGCATTATCCCGAGAACCAAAGTTGACCATCTTTGACTTTTTTTTATTTTTGCATTCGAAGGTTATTTTGGGGATATTCCCTATAAATAGCTAACCCTACATCCAATCTTACTTATCGTTTCTCTTCCCCAAAGCTTTGCTTTGGTTATTCATTGAACAAAAACAAATCCCTTTGTGGATGAGATTGCATCACTAGTATATATTTTCATTGATGTTATTCATTTACATGTTTATTTAGGTTAGACATTAGCATGATTTGCATTGTTTGGAGTTTTTTTCAGGTTTAAATAGAGCAAGGAAGACATTTGGAGAATGGTGAATGATGAGGACAAGAAGAACCGAGCATGATGACCAAGATGACGGGCTCTAGGCTGCAACAAAGTCTTGTTTCGACCAAAGCTGAGAGAAACCTGCCCGGTATGCAGGTCGATATGAAATGTATGGGTCTGAACGAAGGCCTTCTAGTGCGATTCAGCCTCCTCGTCCTTCATAGAAGTTGTAGGGATCGAACAAGCTTTCCAACGGAGGTCGAATCAAGTCAATCTGGTCAGTGGTTCAAAAGATACGACGGTTTCATTTTCGATGCCTGCAACCAGAACGCTGTACAGAGCAGCATATCGATCAAGACCTCCTTCCTCCACCTCGATATGCATTATCCCGAGAACCAAAGTTGACCATCTTTGACTTTTTTTATTTTTGCATTCGAAGGTTATTTTGGGGATATTCCCTATAAATAGCTAACCCTACATCCAATCTTACTTATCGTTTCTCTTCCCCAAAGCTTTGCTTTGGTTATTCATTGAACAAAAACAAATCCCTTTGTGGATGAGATTGCATCACTAGTATATATTTTCATTAATGTTATTCATTTACATGTTTATTTAGGTTAGACATTAGCATGATTTGCATTGTTTGGAGTTTTTTTCAGGTCTGAATAGAGCAAGGGAGACATTTGGAGAATGGTGAATGATGAGGACAAGAAGAACCGAGCATGATGACCAAGATGACGGGCTCTAGGCTGCAACAAAGTCTTGTATCGACCAAAGCTGAGAGACACCTGCCCGGTATGCAGGTCGATATGAAATGTATGGGTCTGAACAAAGGCCTTCTGTTGCGATTCAGCCTCCGCGTCCTTCATAGAAGTTGTAGAGGATCGAACAAGCTTTCTAACGGAGGTCGAATCAAGTCAATCTGGTTAGTGGTTCAAAAGATACGACGGTTTCATCTTCGATGCCTGCAACCAGAACGCTGTACAGAGCAGCATATCGATCAAGACCTCCTTCCTCCACCTCGATATGCATTAACCCGAGAACCAAAGTTGACCATCTTTGACTTTTTTTATTTTTGCATTCGAAGGTTATTTTGGGGATATTCCCTATAAATAGCTAACCCTACATCCAATCTTACTTATCGTTTCTCTTCCCAAAAGCTTTGCTTTGGTTATTCATAGAACAAAAACAAATCCCTTTGTGGGATGAGATTGCATCACTAGTATATATTTTCATTGATGTTATCTATTTACATGTTTACTTAGGTTAGACTTTAGCATGATTTGCATTGTTTGGAGTTTTTTTCAGGTCTAAATAGAGCAAGGGAGACATTTGGAGAATGGTGAATGATGAAGACAAGAAGAACCGAGCATGATGACCAAGATGACGGGCTCTAGGCTGCAACAAAGTCTTGTATCGACCAAAGCTGAGAGAAACCTGCCCGGTATGCAGGTCGATATGAAATGTATGGGTCTGAACGAAGGCCTTCTGGTGCGATTCAGCCTCCTCGTCCTTCATAGAAGTTGTAGGGATCGAACAAGCTTTCCAACGGAGGTCGAATCAAGTCAATCTGGTCAGTGGTTCAAAAGATACGACGGTTTCATCTTCAATGCCTGCAACCAGAACGCTGTACAGAGCAGCATATCGATCAAGACCTCCTTCCTCCACCTCGATATGCATTATCCCGAGAACCAAAGTTGACCATCTTTGACTTTTTTTATTTTTGCATTCAAAGGTTATTTTGGGGATATTCCCTATAAATAGCTAACCCTACATCCAATCTTACTTATCGTTTCTCTTCCCCAAAGCTTTGCTTTGGTTATTCAGAGAACAAAAACAAATCCCTTTGTGGGATGAGATTGCATCACTAGTATATATTTTCATTGATGTTATCCATTTACATGTTTATTTAGGTTAGACATTAGCATGATTTGCATTGTTTGGAGTTTTTTTCAGGTCTAAATAGAGCAAGGGAGACATTTGGAGAATGGTGAATGATGAGGACAAGAAGAACCGAGCATGATGACCAAGATGACGGGCTCTAGGCTGCAACAAAGTCTTGTATCGACCAAAGCTGAGAGAAACCTGCCCGGTATGCAGGTCGATATGAAATGTATGGGTCTGAACGAAGGCCTTCTGGTGCGATTCAGCCTCCTCGTCCTTCATAGAAGTTGTAGGGATTGAACAAGCTTTCCAACGGAGGTCGAATCAAGTCAATCTGGTCTGTGGTTCAAAAGATACGACGGTTTCATCTTCGATGCCTGCAACCAGAACGCTGTACAGAGCAGCATATCGATCAAGACCTCCTTCCTCCACCTCGATAAGCAATGAAAATAAGAGTGGTATATACAAGGGAAGGTTGTTGGTAGGTTGGAGCTAAACTCGGCTGGAACTTGAGGATGTTCCAGCGGAGCTCCTCTTGCTAGAGGAGCATCGGTCTATGTTCTTGCCTTTATCCTCGGTCGGGAAGCCATGGACTGAATGACGTTCTTGTTGCGCGTAGCCTTGTGGCTCACGGATGACAATGCCGCCAGTTGAAAAAAACCTCCTCTTCGCCGGTTGGTGAACCTCCTCACTTACAGCCTTCTTTGGCGAACTCCCTTGAAGCGTCTTGACTTTCTTGGCAAGCTTCTTGATGACTTTACTTTGCCACTTGTTGATCTTCCTTTGCAACTCCACAACAGAAGCAAAGAACTTTTCTGTTTTGGTCGGCTCAAAATCGATCTTGGGGAGGACAAAGACTTCGGGCATCTCATCATCCGTGGCGGGAGACTCTGATCTTGGGCGAGGAGCTTGTTGAATGGCGGCTGTGGCTCCTATAGGAGCAAAGCACTCCTCTACGCTTGGGAGAAACTCGATGTTCCAACCTCCCAACAGCTCTGTCTCGTCTTTGTTTGGTAGAATACACACCCTCTTCTCATTCTCCTCGCCTATTAACAGATACGCAAAGAAGCCCTCAGCTGGCGTGCATCCCAAGCTCGCCATTTTGGGAAGGCGGCGACGTCCTTTTCCCACACAACTTTTCATTCTTACCTTTTTTATGCTTTTCTCTCTTGTTGATGTCATCATCATCAGCCGAAGGTTTACACTCCCCCTCTTGAATTACAACGTCCTCGTTGTTCTTTGTAGAGACCGGAGGTTCGAGCTCTTTACCGCTTCTCAATGTTATGGCATTAGCATACTCCTTGGGATTCTGCTCACACTTTCCCGGAAGACTTTTCTGACCACTTGTACTTGCTTTCCCTTTCTCCAGCTGCTTGATCTTGTTGTTTAAGTTGGTGATCTGAGTGGAGAAGTCGGTGAGAGATGAGTCTAGGCGAGTGTTCATCTCGGCGAACTTCTGGTTTGTAGAGGCTTGCCCTTGTATTAGCTGTTGAAACATTGCTTGAACCGGATCAACTTGTTGTTGCATCAGTTGTTGCTGTTGAGGTGCAAAGCCCGGAGGGTAGTTAGGTGTATAACCCTTGTTGTTTTGATGTTGCCCTTGGAAGTTGCTCTGCCCTTGACCTTGGAAACCACCACTCGGTTGAAAACCTTTGTTGTAAGGGATGAAAAGTTTTGCTTGCTGAGCAGGGTACACTTGATCTTTAGGGTTTGCCATGTTGGTGCTTCGGTAAGAGAGGTTGTTGTTCTGGTAGCCTTGGTTGTAGCCTTGAGATTTGTAGTTGTTCTGTCCCGCCACCCAATAGGCTTCTTCTTGACTCAACTCTAACTCCTCTTGGTTCTCATCAGCTTCACCAACAAAGTGAACATGCTTCCGATTGGCTAACACCAGCTTATCTATCTTCTCATGCAAATATTTGAGCTCCTTCTTGTGAGACTCTAACTCTTATCCTCTCGGTGCACGGTCATAATCTTCAGCATAGTTTCCATCACTCAACGCCAAGTTTTCTATCAGCTCCATACCCTCTTCTACTTCCTGACCGAGGAAGTTCCCTTTGCTAGCTGTGTCAAGCAACAACCTGATCTTTGGTGAAGCTCCACGGTATATGGTACTGAGTAGTGTCTCCTCGCTGAACCCGTGATGAGGACATTGGATCGTGTAGTCTTTGAAACGTTCCATTGCCTCGTTGAATGTCTCATTGTTCCTTTGAGTGAAACCGCTGATTTCGCTTCTCAACCGTGCTGTCCTGGTGCTTGAGAAGAACTTTGAGAGAAATGCCTTCTTACACTCAGCCCATGATGTGATGGTACCTTGTGGGAGGGTCTTCTCCCAATGTCTAACTTTGTCTCCGAGTGAAAAGGGGAAGAGACGCAGCTTGAAAGCATCTTTGGATATGCCATTGATCTTTATCATCCCACATACTTGCTCGAAGTTGTCTAGGTGCTCCAAGGGGTCTTCCATTGCTAAGCCGTGGAACTTGTTGTTTTTAACCATTGAGATGAAAACTGGCTTGATCTCGAAGTTATTGTTTTGCACAGGAGGAGGAGTGATCCCAAACCTATTGTGGTGGGTATTGGGAGCATCTCCGGCTCCTATGATCCTTGGGGGTCTAGCCGCGTGTTGGAGGTTTCCATTGCCCCTTCCTGCTGCCCCATGAGCTGGAGGAGGTCCTTCGGGATGCTCGTGTTCAGCCATAGCTTCAAAGTCAACCAAACCGTGCTGAACAATCTCCTCAAAGGCTCTTGTTTGTTCTCTGACTCTCCTTTGCCGTGAGTGACCAAGCTGATGAATGTTGTCTAAGGGTTGTAGTAGATTGTTGTCTCCCCTAGAACGAAGATTCATGTACCTGAAAACACACGTTTGAGAGTAGAATGATTAGTAACTTGAAAAAGGTAAAGACTTAGTCTTTGCTAAGACCCAAATCTCTATGTTCTTTAAACAGTCCTAGAATGGCAACGGCGCCATTTGATAATCACTTTTAGAACGGTTATATTGCAGTGAGGTTATCAAACTCAAATGCAAGACATGTTGTAGTACAGCAAGCAAGAGAGAGTCAATCCACTTCTAGGATGATAGAGAATGCACAGACAATACAAGGACTAATGCAAATCTAAGCGAAATGTGACAGTTTATGAGAAAATCTCTAAAAACTAGATGCAGCAACTTAAACAGAATGAAACTTATTTTAAAAATACTAGAAAGGAAGAAACTACCACGAGAAACAAACAGAATAATTAAAGGAGAAAGCTTCGAATTATTAAAATTCGACTAGTGGATCGACCATGAGATCGACCACTAGATCAAGCAGTAACAATCGATCTCGTCTAAAAATGCAAGAACAGTAAAACTAATGACCAGGATGCTATCAGAGATCAAACGAAAGATGAGATAAGATGTAAAGATGCTAAGAGAAAGGGGCTAGGGTTGAGATTCATGGTCAGGGGTTTCAAAGGTCCGACCTTGGGTTTAAAACTTTAAATCGACTCACTTGGTGAGGATCTCTAAGCCTTGAAAACTAAACAAGATCTATCCGTGGCTTTCGGTATAGATCACTCCTTCATCCTCTCCTCCAAACCCATGGCTTTTGGTGGAAAGAGTGGTCGAAGGGCAAGGAAAACGGATTTCAAAAGAATGGCTTAACTAATCCCCCAAACTTCCATGGCTTTTGGGAAGGGGTAACTACTCTCTAAGGTGTGATCTTCTGAGGCTCCTGGATCCTGTCAAGGTAAGGAACCTCTCGGATCATGAAGCTCTTGGCGTGAGAGTATTCAAGCATTGAGATCTCAACACCTTAGAAGAGATAGCCATTGAAAACGTTTAGAAAAACCCCAAGATCGAAACCCTTTTGACCCCTTAATCCTCTCAACCCCGAACCCAAAGAAACTACTCGCTACACATAGAGTAAATCAAGCAAGGCATATGAAACAAGACGATGAACATGAAAAGAAAACTAGATTGAACAGAAATGATTCGAATACAAAGCTTAAGAAAAACGCGAGTTCAACAATGGTGTTCTTCACGAAAACGAGAGAGAAAACAAAAAGGAAAATATAAGGATCTAAAGTTGTTATGGGATAAGGACGTCGCCGCCTTCCCAAACTGCCGAAACAAGCTAATGGTTCCCCCTTCGCTAGCGGCCAAAAACGGTTGAAAGGACAGAGATCGACTCCAAGATTGAGTGGTTCTCTCGATCATATCCGAACATCGTGTCTTCGGCTCGATCTGGGTCTCGATCATCATCGGCGAATCGAGTGTTGCATCCGATCTCGGTATCGATCTTCAGCTGGATCGAGTGGTGTACTCGATCTGACTCTCGCTATGCATGGCGTCATTTACGTCCGTACCGTTTGATCGATTGCTTCACTCGATCCTTGTCTCGATCATTCTCCTTGGATCGCCTGGTTGGCTCGATCTTCTGGTCGATCAACTCCTAGATCGACCGGCCATGCTCGATCTGCTCCTCGATCTCTGATCCTTAGCATATATCCGAGCTCCCACGAACAGCTGCATCAGCCTCAACACATCCACGAACCTCCACGACTCCAAAGCAGCCAGAAACAACCTGAATGTGATGGAAAATGCAAGGAAAATGCGTATGCTGATGCAAGAATGCTCTAGGACCCTAAGTGATGCAATCTAACCTAAAACGTGATACAAATGCATGAAAAGCTAACTAATGAGTATGCAAAATGTATGCAATATGCAATAACATCAGGTTGAGATTCATGGTCAGGAGTTTCAAAGGTTCGACCTTGGGTTGAAAACTTTAAATCGACTCACTTTGTGAGAATCTCTAAGCCTTGAAAACTAAGCAAGATCTATCCGTGGCTTTCGGTATAGATCACTCCTTCATCCTCTCCTCCAAACCCATGGCTTTTGGTGGAAAGAGAGGTCAAAGGGCATGGAAAACAGATTTCAAACGAGTGGCTTAACTAGTCCCCCAAACTTCCATGGCTTTTGGGAAGGGGTAACTAGTCTCTAGGGTGTGATCTTCAGAGGTCCCTGGATCCTGTCAAGACAAGGAACCTCTCGGATCATAAAGCTCTTGGCGTGAGAGTCTTTAAGCTTTGAGAACTCGACACCCTAGAAGATATAGCCATTAAACACTTAGACAAACCCCAAGATCGAAACCTTTTTGACCCCTTAGATCCTCTCAACCCCGAACCCAAATGAACTACTCACTACACATAAGATAAATCAAGCAAAGCATGGAAAAGGAAACGATGAACATGAAAAGAAAACTAGATTAAGCTGAAAACGATTCGATTACAAAAGCTTAGAAAAACTCAAAGTTTGACAATGGTCATTATCTCCGAGACCAGAGAGAAAAACATAAAAAAAAGATAAGGATGAAAAATTGTGTGGGAAAAGGACGTCGCCGCCTTCCCAAAATGACGATAACAAGCTGATGGTCCCCCTCTCGCTAGCGGCCAAAAGCGGTTGAAAGGACAGAGATCGACTCCGGGATCGAGCAGCTCTCTCGATCATCTTCGGACATCGTGTCTTCAACTCGATATGGGTCTCGATCATCTTCGGCGGATCGAGTGTTGCATCCGATCTCGGTATCGATGTTTGGTTGGATCGAGTGGTGTACTCGATCCGGCTCTCGCTCTGCATGGCGTCATTTACGTCTGTACCGATTGATCGCTTCCTTCACTCGATCTTCGTCTCAATCATTCTCCTTGGATCGCCTGGTCTTCTCAATCTTCTGGTCGATCTCATCATAGATCGACCTGCCATGCTCGATCTGTTCCTCGATCTCTGGTCCTTAGAAAATATCCAAGCTTCCATGAACCGCTACAACAGCTTCAGCACGTCCACGAACCTCCACGACTCCAAAGCAGCTAGAAACAACCTGATTGTGATGCAAAATGCAAGGAACATGCGTATGCTGGTGCAAGAATGCTCTAGGACTCTAAGTGATGCAATCTAATCTAAAATGTGATGTAAATGCATGAAAAGCTAACTAATGAGTATGCAAAATGTATGTAATATGTAGTAACATCAGAAAGCTAAATGACAAGCGAATGATGAACAGAGGTTTTAAAATGCTAAAAAGGAGGGTTTAGGGTCGAGGGTCATATTCAAGGGTCTCAAAGGTTAAGCTTTGGTTTGAAAACATTTAGATCTACTCACTTGTGAGGTTTCTCTAAGCCTTGAAAACAAAACAAGAACCATCCATGGCGTGTGGTATGGTTCACTTCCTCAATCTCTTCTCCAAACCCATGGCGTTTGGTGGAAAAGGAGATCGAAGAGCAAGGAAAACAGATTTCAATATAATGGCCTAACTAATCCCCTTTACAACCATGGCGTGTGAGAAAGGGAAGATTAGTCTCTAGGATCTGGTTTTCTAGGATATATGTATCCTGTCAAGGTAAGACAGCCCTGGAATCTTAGAGACCTTTTCCAAGTCTCTCTAAGCCTTATGACCCCAAGATCCTAGAAGAGAAGGTATGAAGAACAAAGAAAACACAAAGCTTTAACCCTTTCAACCCTTTTGAATCGCCTCAACCCCGAAAACCCAAAGAGACTACTCACTACACCTTATTAAGACCGATTGAAAAGCAGTACAGGATAAACTAAACATGATTAACAACCGATTAAAGGAAAAACTTGCTTAATATTAAAAGATTCAAGGTTTCTAAAACTGAAAAAGCTTAGATGTTCTACAATGGCGATAAGCCTAAGGTCGAGAGAAAGAAAAGCAAAAGACAGAATGGAGGATAATGAAAACGATAGCTGCAGTTTGCCAAAAATGGCTAAACCGCAAATGGTCCCCCCTTCGCTAGCTGCCAAAACCAGCTAGACGGATAAGGTTAGTCTGGGATCGACTCGTATCACTCGATCTCCGGCTCGATCTTCTCTTGGATCGGATAACTTCGCTCGATCTTTGAGTCGATCCTTTGATGATCGGGTCGGGAACTCAATCTGGCCCTTGATCTGCATGACATAGCCCACGTCTGTTCTCTTGATCGACCTCCTCACTCAATCGCATGCTCGATCTTCCTCTTGAATCGACTGGGGATCACTCGATCTTCTGGTTGATCTCGTCTAGATCGACCTGCCTTGCCCGATCCGCAACTCGAACTCAGGTCCTTTGCTGAATGGTTGAGTTCTCCAAGTGTCCACAAGCTTCCTCACGAGCCATAGCATGTCCATGAATCCTCAACAGATCCAAAGTGTCCAAAAACAACCTGAATATGATGCATAATGCAAAAAACATGCGAATGCTAATGCAAAAGTGCTCTAATACCTAAAATAGTGCAAATTAGCCTATAATGCAAGATGAATGCATGAGAAACTATCCTAAATGCATGAAAAATATGCAAAATATATAGTAATATCATAAGCACATGTACTTGAGAACACAAACAAGAAGATAGAGCAATGAGTAATCAAAATAAAAGTAAAAGACTTAGTCTTTGCCAAACACCAAATCCTAATGCTTCCTAACAATCCTAAGATGGCAACGGCGCCATTTGATAAACAGATTGTTTGCAAGGTGAAATATCAAATCCCAAACCACAACAATGATGTAGTATAGCAGTAGGGGTATCAATCCAACCTAGGAAGCAGGAAGAACAGTAGGAATGCAAGAGTGAAGCAAATCTAAGCAAATCGAATAAATAGATGGTAAAATGAAAGAAAACTAATTGCAATGACCAAATGCTTACGAAAACTATTTTAAAATCCCTGGAAGAGGGTTAACTACTACTAGGAGAAAGCAGAAGATTAAAAATGCAAATCTACTAATAACTAAAAATGGAGAGCTAAATCGGGTAAGACAGATCGATTCTAACAACTTAAGCGAATGACTTCAAATGAACAAAGATGCAAGCTTTACGACTAGAGAATGATAAACAGAGGTTTTAAGATACTAAAAGAGGGTTCAAGGTCGAGGGTCATGTTCAAGAGATTAAAAGGTTCAAGCTTTGGTTCAAAAACACCTAGATTTACTCATTTCAAGAGCTTTCCCTAAGCCTTAGGAAACTTAAACTAGGATCTTCCATGGCATGTGGTAAGAACCCTTTCTTTGACCCTTCCTCCAAACCTATGGCGTGTAGTGGAAAGATGGGTCAAAGAACATTAAGCAAAGATCCTAAATAGTGGCTTAACTAACCCACTCTTCAACCATGGCGTTTGGGAGAGGATATATTAGTCTCTAGGACTTGGTTTTCAAGGATCTCTGAATCCGGTCAAGGTAAGAGGAACCCTGGAATCATAGAGATCTTTTCCAAGATTGGCTAAGCCTTAAGACCCCAAATCCTAGAAAGGAATAAGTTAAGAACAAAAGAAATCCAAAAGCTTAAACCCTTAAACCCCTTTGAATCGCCTCAACCCCTTACCTAAAGAAAACTACTCACTACTCATGTTTAAAACCGTTTGAAATGTGATAAACGAAGAACTAAGCATGATTAAGCAATAGATTAAAGGAAAAGACTTAATATTTAAAAGATTCAAGGTTTGAAAACAAGAAAAAGTTTAAGGTTCGACAATGGCGGATAATCGCCTACAAGAAGACTCAAAAAGTAAAGACAACGCGTGGATATTAGAAAGTAATCGCCTGCTTTGCCTAAAATGGCCAAACAACTCCAGATGGTCCCCTCACTAGATGCCAAAATCCAGCTGGTCGGATAAGGCTCCAGAGATCGATCTGTTTACTCGATCTTCTTCATGGATCGCCTTCTTCTGCTCGATCTTCAAGTCGATCTGGTTGGATAAATCGAGCACTTCCTTCGATCTTCTACTCAATCCTTGGATGATCGAGTCGTGGTCTCGATCTGGCTCTCATTCTGCATGGCATCATTCACGTCCGTACTCCAGATCGATATCCTCTCTCGATCTTGGTCTCGATCCTTCCCCTTGAATCAACTTGGGTTACTCGATCTTCTGGTCGATCTCGTCTAAATCGACCTGCCTTGCTTGATCCGCTTCTCGATCTCGGGTCCTTTGCATGCATGGCTGGTTTCTCAAAATGTCCACAAGCTTCGTTTTGATCCTCCTGACGTCCACATAACCTCCACAACTCCAGAGTGCTCCAAACAACCTGATAATGATGCAAAAGTGCAAGAAATATGCAAAATGCGAATGCAAAGGGACCTAGGACCTAAAATGCAACAAATGGTAGAATCTAGCCTATAATGCAAGATGAATGCATGAAAAACTATCCTAAATGCATGCAAAATATGCAGAATATATGGTAAGATCAGACAACCATATTGATGGCTAGTAGAGTTGACCTTGAGAAGCATTCAGAAGATGCATTGCCTACACAGTGGATGGACCTTGCCTACTTGAGAAGGACTCTATTCATTGGGAAGGGAAGCACATCTACCACTTCCTCACACCAACAATGGAAGCAGCTAAGTTCTTACTTCCCATTGTGCAACATTCCTCCATCTCCATGAGAAGCAATGATAGGGCTCAGGTTTTACCCAATTAAAACTACTGCAAGTGCACAACAAAGCAGTTATAGTATAAAAGGTTATCAAATCCCAAGGCAGTAGGCTTACTACACTAGCGATTAAAGATTCAGATTAAGCTAAGTGATAATAAATGAATGTAATGCGAAATAACAAAATAAATGCAAGTGGGCATTTTTGGGATTGTTCTTAAAGTTCAGAAGGCCAAAGGCGCTAAGTCAGGACAATTCGCAGGTTGAATCCAAGAGTGTAGAATGCATGCAATCAGGAATGAATTAAAACCGTCTAGAACATGAAACACAAAGATATAACTAATCAATTCTCATTGCAGAAGTTATCTATGTCTAAATCTTAGAGTTTCAAATCTCTTTGCAAACTCTAACAACCTAAACATGCAGTAATGATTAGGTTCAATTGTTCAAAAATCTTTGCACTAAGGGTTTTTGCTCATCTAATGCTAGTTCAGGTGATTAATAATATTCTCACATCCATCAAACAAACTAGGGTTTCGAAATCAAGATGATGTGTCTAAGAAATCGATATTAATGCAAGCACAGATGAAAAACCAATGGATTTCCAATCAGTTAAAGCAATTCTACAAACTCTTCATCAACCTTTGAAAAGCCCTAACTTAACTAACAAACTACTCAGACATGGTGAATTGAGAAAACATCATAAATAGAATAGGTTGCATAAAAGAAATAAGAAATAAAGATAAAGGAGTTCGAAATCTGCTCTGAAGGAGTCTGATTTGTCTCTCCAAAAGCTCTGCTACAAATCTCTCTCTAAAGCTCTCGGAATTCTAAAAGTACCAGATAAAAGCCAAAAATGGCTAAAACCCTAATATATACAAGCTAAAACACGAGGTTGAAGAGTCTAACTTTAGCAGTATCTCGGAGGTATGTGTTCATGATCGGGTAAGTGAACGGATTCCGTTGGGTCTCACGGATCATACGATCAATGTCGGGAGCTGAACTCGTAGCTTGATGGAACATGGAGTTCATCTGCCGAAAGGTGAAGTCAGTGTGGTTCTGGAATCTTTCTAAGGATTTGCAGTCGACTAGGTTTCTTAAACCAACACCGTGGTGGTTAGCCGAGTCAGGTCATTTGGAATGTGAGTTCCGTGCTGTTGGTGAACGAACCCAATGGGTTGCTCACGGGTTACATTAGGGGGTCTCGAGCTCGAGGTCGTGTTTTGTTGTTGGCCGAACTGGAGCATTATCAGCAAGCTCGAGGCGAAGGCCGAGGACCCAAGCCATCTATGGCGAGGTGGCTCGGTTCCAGGTGGTCTCAAAGGCGCAGACGGTTATCTCGTGATGGAACGAGGTCCCATTTCAGGTATTCCTGGCGCTAGCACAGGTGGAGATGGATATTTCATCAACGGCTGCTGGAAAGAGAGTTGCTGAAGGTCAGTTTTCAAAGGCTGCTGGAAATAGAGTCATGAAAAGCAAGGCCAAAGGGAAAGGGAAGGCTGTTGAAGAGGCTTCCACCAAGGAGCCAGCATCAAGAGAACTCATTGAACTCTTCAATATATGCACCTTCAAGGCCACAAGATACCCTTGTGTCTCCAAAATGCAGGCGCTGGGTATACATGAAGGATTGCCAAGCCATTTTCACAGGAATGGGGCTAAGCAAGTTCATGGAGATGGCCCTTCCCTTATACCAGAATCTCACTAACCAATTCGTCTCCACATATGTAGTGACTAATTATAAGGATAAGGAGGAAGAGGAGGAGATGGCTAATTTACCTTCAGGCTTGGGAAGAACCGATACAAGAACTTCTTTAAGCAGATTATAGCAGCCTTTGAGTTTGACAACTACTTGAGCCATGACCACCAGTTCAAAATCAAGATGCATGAGATTAAGAAGATGTGGGGAGTCATATGCATTGATATCTTTATCCCTGAAATCACAAGGAGCACTAATCTGAGGCACCCATCCCTAACATATGCTCACAAGGCCCTTGCTCACACATTGTATGCAAGGAAGGAGACCCGAAAGATAACAGCTAGGGAGATGGACATCATGTTCGATGGTTTGCACAGGATGGTCAAGTACAGCAGATATAATAAGGTAATAGAGAAGCCAAGGAGCTTCCCTTGCTATGTCACTTTACTCATGGATCAGCTGCTCACTTATAGAAGATGGATAGCCACAAAGGAAAGAAGTGATAAGGATCCACACCTTCACATTGGAGGAGTTATTACAACCATATTTATGGCTAGTAGAGTTAACCTTGAGGAGCATTCAGAAGATGCATTGCCTGCACAATGGATAGACCTTGCCTACTAAAGAAGGACTATATTCATTGGGAAGAGCATACAAGGGAAGCACATCTACCACTTCCTCACACCAACAATGGAAGCAGCTAAGTTCTTACTTCCCAATGTGCAACATACCTCCATCTCCATGAGAAGCAATGATAAGGCTCAGGTTTTACCCAAATAAAACAACTGCAAGTGCACAACAAAGCAGTTATAGTATAAAGGATTATCGAATCCCAAGGGAGTAGGCTTACTACACTAGCGATTAAAGATCCGGATTAAGCTTAGCGATAATATATGAATATAATGCGAAATAGCATAATAAATGCAAGTGGGCGTTTATGGGATTCTTCTTAAAGTTCAGAAGGCTAAAAGCGCTAAGCCAGGACAATTCGCAGGTTGAATCCGAGAGTGTAGAATGCATGCAATTAAGAATAAATTAAAACCATATAGAACATGAAACACAAAGATATAACTAATTAATTCTCATTGCAGAAGTTATCTATGTCTAAATCTCAGAGTTTCCAATCTTTTTGCAAACTCTAACAACCTAAACATGCAGTACTGATCAGGTTCAATTGGTCACAAAACTCCTAATTCAAATATCTTTGCACTAAGGTGCTTTGATCATCTCATGCTAGTTCAGGTGATTAATAATATTCTCACATCCATCAAGCAAACTAGGGTTTCGAAATCCAGATGATGTGTCTAAGAAATCGATATTAATGTAAGCACATATGAAGAACCAATGGATTTCGTATCAGTTAAAGCGATTCTACAAACTCTTCATCAACCTTTGAAAAGCCCTAACTTAACTAACAAACTACTCAGACATGGTGAATTGAGAAAACATCATGAATAGAATAGATTGCATAAAAGAAATAAGAAATCTAGATAAAGGAGTTCGAAATCTGCTTTGAAGGAGTCTAACTTGTCTCTCCAAAAGCTCTGCTATAAATCTCTCTCTAAAGCTCTCTGAATTCTAAAAGTACCAGATAAAAGCCAACAATGGCTGAAAACCTAATATATACAAGCTAAAACACGAGCTGGGGTCTTCTTGTAAATAATCAAACTTATGGGCTAAAACTACAATTTCCTTTCCATCTTTTAATACAAGTCATGATTTCTCTTCAGAGACTGGTGACGATCGTCACCCATAAGCGGTGACGATCGTCACCCAATGCAGGACAACGGTTCTGACTTGCTTCCTTCGTGGTTGATCCTTGCAATGATCCAAAAATATGGTGCTACTCAATACTTGTGTTCCTTGTGAGGAGACAGGTTCTTGAGTGTTCACTACTGTTGTTCCTTGTACGGAGACAGGGTCATGATGCACCATTCTATTAACTTAAACTCTTAAAATCTGTATCGGGAAGATCAAAGAGAGGCTGTATCTAAACATTCTTGTTAGTGTTGAAAGAGAGAATCAAGATCAATGAGAATCAAGCCCCGGGATAAGAAGTTTAAAGTTCATTAAGGTGGAGCTAAAAGTAAATTTTCCAAATTCTCTAAGAACCTCAACCTTCATTGCTAGACTGATCTACCTATGACTTTCAACTTAGTAAGACTTGTAATCAACTACTGTGACAATGGTTCTTATAAGCATCAACGTTTTGTGGTTACTTCCAAGAAAAACTAACAGTTTCAAAATTTTGACTCTATAAAACAGGTATTTGACTCAACTTTAAGACTCTAAAAACAAAACAAAATGTACACAACGCACCTCCCCCAGACTTAAACAACATTATCCCCAGTGTTATCAAGCCTAGAGTAGGACAAAAAGAAACAAGTGAACGTGTAGAACCAAATTTGAAAAGTGTACCTCGCGAAGGAGTGGATGACGAGCATCACCTCTCAGTGGTGACGATCGTCACCACGTCTGATACTCCAGAATCGTCTTGTTAATGTAATGCCATCATGTGTACTTCAAAGTCAGACTGTTAGAGCACTCAAAACACACATAAAAACATCCAAACGAAGCATAACCCATGGTTTAACAAGTTCACAAAATATCATCAAAGCAAACTGAAAAAACTGACTCTCGCTTTTTTTTCTTCTTTTTTCGGTTTTTCTCATGTTTTCGGTTTTTTATTTTTTATATGTAAACGAAAACAAGACAAAGCATATGAAAGAGAAAACTTACCAGTGGGTTGCCTCCCACCAAGCGCTTGTTTAAAGTTATTAGCTCGACTTTTAATGCTGCTCAGACAGCTGGTGGATCAGAAGGTGGCAATGAATGCCTTGGAGAAGAATTTCTTCTCATCCAAGGTGGTGTATAAGTAGCAGATGCATGAACTCTTCCAATGAAGTGAGGAACATCAGCAGGGTGGGTTGTGACTGTGGGTGGGACACTTTTCTTTCCTGCAGAATAATCAGAAGAAACACCAACCTTTATACGAGAATCTCGTTGCTTGCATAAGTGTGAAGCATTATTTGCACCTTTGAATTTCTTATTGACGAGATTATGAGGTTTGGAAGTGGTACCAGGAAGTGCATACCTTTGCTTTGTTGGAGTTTTCTGGTTTGTGGAATCTCGAATTTTTTGTTGGGAAGCATAAGATGGACTTGCAGCGTAAGGATCATGCTGCACTTTTATGACCAGACTGGTGACGAGCGTCACCAGGTCAGTGACGATCGTCACTAACCCTGCAGTTCAGCTCTGAAATCCTTGTCTCCATCACAAACTCGTCTTCCTCCAGCAACTTATCATTTATTGGAACCTCTTTTTTTAGTCTAGTCCTAAAGATATCATCTTCACTCCAATCCTCAAACCCAACAGATTTTGCACAAGTTTCAGATATTGCTCCTTGAACAGTCATCTTGATCACTTGTCTACAAGTATTTGATTCATTGACATACCCAGCAGTAATGTCTTCTGAATGCTCGTTGACTGGTTCTTTGATATAGCTGCATATTCCATGCATTTTTCATACATATAAGTTAGTTTCTCACGCATATACATTGCATTTTAGGTTAGTTTGCATCACTTTAGGTCCTAGAATGTTCTTGCATCAGCATATGTATATTTCTTGCATTTTGCATCGCATACAGGTTGTTTTCGGCTACTTTGGAGTCTTGGAAGGTTCGTAAACATACTGAGGCTCGTGAGGAAGTTCGTGGGACTTGGAGGATTCAGGAATGCTTGCTAAGGACCAGAGATCGATAGGAGGATCGAGCACGGCCGGTCGATCTAGATGAGATCGACCAGAAGATCGAATAGTCCAGCCGATCCAAGGGAACTGATCGAGACGAAGATCGAGTGAAGTTACCGATCATGGAGTACAGACGTAAATGACGCCATGCAGATCAAGAGTCGGATCGAGTCAACCACTCGATCCTCCAAAGATCGATTCCAAGATCGAACGAAGCACCAGATCCACCGAAGAAGATCGAGACACAGATCGAGCCGAAGTCACGATGTCCGAAGATGATCGAGAGAGGTGTTCGATCTCGAGGTCGATCTCAGTGCCTTAACCGTTTGTGACCGCTAGCGAGAGGGGGACCATCGAGCTGTTTGGCCTATTTTGGGGGGGGGGGGGGGGGGGAGACGTTTTCACTTTATCATTTTCATCTTTTTCTCTCTGTTCGAAGGCGATTCCACCATTGTTAGACTTTGAGCTTTGTTCTTGAATATTTCGAATCGTTTTAAGCTTAATCAATCGTTTTTATATTTATCGTCTCATCTTTCATGCTTTGCTTGGCTTATTTAATGTGTAGTGAGTAGTTTAATAGAGTTTTGGGGTTGAGAGGATTCAAAGGGATCGAAAAGGTTTTCAAGTTTGGTGTTTTCTTGTTCTTAATGGCTTTCTCTTCTAGGATGTCGAGTTCTTAAGGCTTAAAGAGTCTCACGCCAAGATCTTTATGATAAGAGAGAGCTCTTACCTTGACAGGATCCAAAGATCTCTGAAAATGGCATCCTAGAGATTAGTTACTCTTTCCCAAACGCTATGGTAGTTTAGAGTACTAGTTAAGCCGTGTGTTTGAAATCTGTATTCCTTGCCTTTCAATCTCTTCTTCCGCCAAACGCCATGGGTCTGGAGGAGAGAATGGGAGAGTGATCCATACCACACGCCATGGATGGATCTTGTTTTGTTTTCAAGGCTTAGAGAACCTCACAAAATAAGTAAATCTAGAGTTTTCAAACCAAGCTTGAACCTTTGAAACCCCTGAACATGAATCTCAACCCTAGACCCTCTTTTTAGTATTTCTTAGTCTATGTCAATCATTCGCTTGTTGCTTGCTTGCACCTTAGTCATTAGATTCATTTTCGCTTAATCTGTCTTTTAGATCGATCATTGTTGCTCGATCTAGTGGTCGATCCTGTGATCGATCCACTAGTCGAATTTTATAAATTCATAGCTTTGCATTTTAATCATTCTGCTTGTTCGTCGTGGTAGCTAGTTTATTCCTGGTATTTTTAAAATAGTTTTCCCCTGCATCTAATCATTGCATCTAGTTTTTAGAAATTTCACAAAACCGTTCACCATTTGTCTAGCTTTACTCGATCCTTGCATTCTCATTGCACTTTCTAGCTCCTGGATTGGATTGATTCCTCTTGCATGCTATACTACGACTGTGTGCTGCTTAACTTTTGATAACCTCCTGTTGCATTGGCTCACCCCTAGAAAAATTCTGTTATCAAATGGCGTTGTTGCCATTTTAGGAGTGTTTAGAAAGCATTGAGACTTGGGGTTTAGTAAAGACTAAGCCTTTACTTTGTTTAAGTTACTAACTTCTCTACTCTCAAACGTGTGTCTTTCAGGTACATGAATCTTCGTTCAAGGGGAGACAACAATCTACTTCAACCCTTGGACAACATTCACTAACTCGGACACTCACGACAAAGAAGATTGTTCAGCACGGTTTGGTTGACTTTGAAGCCATGGCTGAGCACGAGCATCCAGAAGGACCTCCTCCAGTTCACGGGGCAGTGGGAAGGGGTAATGGAAACCCCCAACACGCGGCTAGACCCCCAAGGATCATAGGAGCGGGAGATGCTCCCAATACTCATCACAATAGGTTTGGGATCACTCCTCCTCCTGTACAGAACAATAACTTCGAGATTAAGCCGAGATTCATCTCAATGGTGCAAAACAATAAGTTTCACGGGCTAGCAATGGAAGATCCCTTGGAGCACCTTGATAACTTCGAACATGTATGTGGGAAGATCAAGATTAACGACATATCCGAAGATGCTTTCAAGCTGCGTCTCTTTCCATTTTCTCTCGGAGACAAGGCTAGACATTGGGAGAAGACACTTCCACAAGGCACCATTACACCTTGGGCTGAGTGTAAGAAGGCTTTCCTCTCAAAGTTTTTCTGTAGCACCAGAACAGCACGGCTAAGAAGCGAGATCAGCGGCTTCACGCAAAGGAACAATGAGACTTTCAATGAAGCCATGGAACAGTTCAAGGACTTCACTATCAAGTTTCCTCACCACGGCTTCAACGAAGAGACTCTTCTAAGCACTATCTACCGAGGAGCTTCCCCAAAGATTCGCTTGTTGCTTGACACGGTTAGTAAAGGAAACTTCCTTGGTCAAGAGGTAGAGGAAGGCATGGAGCTGATTGAGAACTTAGCACTAAGTGACGGCAACTATGCTGAAGATTACGACCGTGCACCGAGAGGTTCTGAGCTAGAGTCTCACAAGAAAGAGCTTAAGTCACTGCACGAGAACATTGACAAGCTGGTGTTGGCTAACCAGAAGCATGTTCACTTCGTTGGTGAAGCGGATGAAGCCTTAGAGGAACTCGAGTTGAGTCAAGAAGAAGCCAACTGGGTGGCGGGTCAGAACAACTACAAACCTCAAGGGTTTTTACAAAGCTACAACCAGAACAACAATCTCTCGTACCGTAGCACCAATGTCGCGAACCCTAAAGATCTGGTGTACCCTGCTCAGCAAGCAAAGCCTTTCGTACCATACAACAAAGGTTTTCAGCCAAGTGGTGGCTTCCATGGGCAAGGGCAGAACAACTTCCAAGGACAACAGCAAGGAAAAAAAGGTTATACGCCAATGTACCCTCCGGGCTTTGTACCTCAGCAGCAACAACCGATCCAACAACAAGTCGATCCTGTCCAAGCTATGTTTCAACAACTGATTCAAGGGCAAGCCTCTACAAACCAGAAATTTGCCGAGATGAACACTCGCTTAGACTCGTCTCTCACGGACTTCTCTACTCAGATTACAACCTTGAATAATAAAATCAAGCAACTTGAGAAGGGAAAGGGAAGCTCAAGCAGTCAGAATAGCTTACCAGGCAAGTGTGAGCAGAATCCCAAGGAATACGCCAATGCCATTACACTACGGAGTGGAAAAGAGCTTTCACCTACGGTTACTCCCAAGATCAACGAGGACGTTGTGATTCAAGAGGGGGAGGGTAAGCTTTCACCGATGATGAGATAAACTTTGACAATGTCTGGATTCAAGGACCAAGGAGAGGTGATAAAGCGGTCGTTGAGAAGAAAGTGGAGCAAACTACTAAGGAGAAGGATGCTTATGTACCTCCACCGTATGTACCAAAGCTACCTTTTCCTGGTCGTTTCAAGAAGCAACTCATAGAGAAGCATAGGGTTTTGTTTGAGAAACACCTCAAGGACGTAGAGATCAAGCTACCTCTCGTGGACTGCGTTGCAATGATGCCTAAATGCGCCAAATTCTTCAAAGACATTCTCGTGAGGAGTGTGCTTGTTCTAAGTGAGGAGTGTAGTGCTGTGATACACAAGGAGATAGTACCTAAGAAATTGGGAGACCCTGGAAGCTTCACTATACCTTGCGCTTTAGGTCCTTTGGAGTTCAAGAGTTGCCTTTGTGATCTTGGAGCTAGCATAAATCTGATGCCCCATTCCGTGGCAAAGAAGCTTGGCTTTACACGTTTCAAGGACTGTAGAATCTTGTTGGTACTAGCTGACAGAAGTGTGAGGTTACCCGTGGGCTTGCTTGAGGACTTGCCAATCAAGATCAGTGGAGTAAACGTGCCTACGGACTTCGTTGTGTTGGAAATGGATGAAGAACCAAAGGATCCACTCATTCTCGGTAGACCTTTCGTAGCCACCACCGGAGCTATCATAGACGTCAAAAACGGAAAGATTGCCTTGCACTTGGGTAAAGATATAAGGCTGGACTTTGATATCAATGAGGTTTTAAAGAAGCCTACGATAGAAGGGCAAGCTTTCTACATTGAAACGTTGGATGCTTTAGCGGATGAGTTGCTCGAAGAGTTGGCTCAGGAAGATCATTTGAAGCTGGCATTGACTAAGGCGCCATAAGAGTTTGGTTACGTGGATCAGAGGACTCAGGAATATGTCAACTTGCTCGATTCGAGGAAGGTTGTGCTGGAAGATGAAGGTGGTTGCCTAGAGATCGACTCCGAGATCGATAACATTACTCGATCCAGGGGTCAAATCGACAAGAAAATCGAGAGCACAACTCTATCTGGTGCAGCAATCGACAGTCAGATCGAGGAGGGTGATCGATCCAGGAAAACAATCGGGTCCAAGATCGAGACAAGGTTTTCCGATCAGTTTGGGGTCTAATCTGGAGATCGACTCTGCGTCTCGATCACTCACCCGATCCACATTGAATCACGTGAGTGAATCGAGTGAAACTGCTCGATCTAGACGACATCGAGAGCAAGATCGACTGGATAACTCGATTTCAGAAGGGATAGCGGTTGGAGGAAGCAGCTTCAAGGACCATGTCTCGGGCTCAAGGGAAGGTTCTAAGGAGGAAAACAACAGCAACAGCCACGAGGATGATTGGAGCGAACTTCTTGCCCCGAAGGTCGACCTTAACGAGCTCCCGAAAGGGCTAAGGTACGCCTTCTTGGGACTTAACAAAACCTATCCTGTAATTGTGAACGAAAACTTAAATGATGATGAGTTGCACTCACTCTTAACAGAGTTGAGAAAGTACAGAATGGCCATTGGGTACTCTTTAAGTGACCTCAAGGGCCTTTCTCCGATGCTTTGCACTCACATGATTCATTTTGATAATGAGAACGCCTCCTCTATAGAACATCAGAGGCGTTTAAATCCTAATTTGAAAGAGGTTGATAAGAAAGAGATTCTTAAGCTTTTAGAGGCTGACGTGATCTATCCCATAAGTGACAGCACGTGGGTTTCTCCCGTACACGTGGTGCCTAAGAAAGGAGGGATCTCGGTCATTAAGAATGACAAAGATGAGCTTATGCCTACTAGGACTATTATAGGGCACCGTATGTGTATTGATTATAGGAAGCTTAATCTTGCAACCAGAAAGGATCATTTTCCCTTGCCTTTTATTGATCAAATGCTTGAAAGACTTGCTAATCACCCCTACTATTGCTTTCTTGATGGTTATAGTGGATTTTTCCAAATACCAATCCATCCCAATGATCAGGAGAAGACGACCTTTACATGCCCCTATGGCACCTTCGCGATTCAGCAGTGCATGATGTCGATCTTCTCCGATCTAATAGAAGAGATGGTACAGGTGTTTATGGATGACTTCTCGGTCTATGGTGCGTCCTTTTCTGCGTGTTTGTTGAATCTTTGCAAGGTACTAAAGCGTTGTGAAGAGACAAACTTAGTGCTTAACTGGGAAAAATGCCACTTCATGGTTAAGGAGAGGATCATGCTTGGCCATAAAATATCAGAGAAGGGTATTGAGGTCGACAAGGCAAAGGTTGAAGTGATGACAAGCCTTGAACCGCCAGTTAACGTCAAAGGAGTGAGAAGTTTCTTGGGACACGCCGGCTTCTACAGGCGCTTCATCAAAGATTTTTCTAAGATTGCACGCCCTCTCACACGGCTATTGTGCAAGGAGGCTGAATTCGTCTTTGAAGAGGAGTGTTTGAAGGCTTTTCTGACCATTAAGGAGGCCCTAGTGTCCGCGACTATAGTGCAAGCACCAGATTGGACTCTCCCATTCGAGATTATGTGAGATGCTAGTGACTATGCCATGGGAGCTGTTCTAGGCCAAAGGAAGGATAAGAAACTGCATGGGATTTACTATGCCTCAAGAACCTTGGATGACACGCAAACGAGGTACACTACCACGGAGAAGGAGTTATTAGCAGTAGTCTTCGCATTTGAGAAGTTTCGGTCATACCTCGTGGGTTCCAAAGCCATTGTCTACGCAGATCACGCAGCTTTGCGCTACATCTATTCAAAGAAAGACACTAAGCCGAGGCTTTTGAGATGGATCCTCTTGCTCCAAGAATTTGACATGGAGATCAAAGACAAGAAAGGAATAGAGAGCGGCGTTGCTGACCATCTCTCTCGGTTAAGAATCGATGAGTTTCTACCTTTAGATGATTCTATCCCTGAGGAACAACTCATGGCGATCACTACGGCTGTTTGTGGGAGCCTAGAAGGGCGGTTTGAGGAAGTACTGAGTTTCAAAGAAGAGGATCTCCCTTGGTATGCGGATATAGTGAACTACTTGGCATGTGGGGAAGAGCCTTCGCATCTTGACAACTACCATAGAAAGAAGGTCATGAGGCACGTGAGCCACTACTATTGGGATGAGCCCTATTTATACAAGAGAGGAGTGGATAGCCTGTACAGAAGATGCGTGACAAAGGAGGAAGCAAGAGATATCATCTTCCATTGCCACGGTTCTTTGTATGGCGGGCACTTCGCTTCATTCAAAACCGCCACTAAGGTCTTACAAGCCGGTTTCTGGTGGCCGTCCATCTTCAAGGACACCCATGAATTCGTGATGAGTTGCGAAGCTTGTCAAAGAGCTGGGAATATCACAAAGAGGAACGAGATGCCTCAAGTTCCTATCTTTGAGGTAGATGTCTTTGACGCGTGGGGCATATACTTTATGGGGATGTTTCCTTCATCATACGGCAAAAAGTTCATACTCGTAGCTGTTGACTACGTCTCTAAATGGGTTGAGGCCATTGCTTCCCCAAGAAACGACTCTAAGGTGGTGATCAAACTCTTTAAGAGCATCATTTTCCCGAGATTTGGAGTACCCAAGGTGGTGATAAGCGATGGAGGAAGCCATTTCGTTTGAAAACCTTCTAAGGAAGTATGGCGTGAAGCACAAGGTAGCTACGCCTTACCATCCTCAAACGAGTGGCCAAATGGAGGTCTCTAACTGCCAGATCAAGGCGATACTCGAGAGAACAGTGGGGACAACTCGGAAGGACTGGGCTGTGAAGTTAGATGATGCTTTGTGGGCGTACCGGACTGCTTTCAAGTCACCCATCGGTACTACTCCTTTCACTCTTCTCTACGGCAAAGGATGTCATCTCCCCGTTGAGTTGGAACATAAGGCGTTGTGGGCTGTGAAGCGGCTAAATTTTGATCTGTAAACGGCTCAGGAGAAGCGGCTCCAGTTGCACGAGCTTGATGAGCTAAGGCTGGACGCTTACGAAAGCGCTAGGATCTACAAGGAGCGTACCAAGGCTGCTCATGACAAGAAGCTGGTACCTAAGGATCTTAAGGAAGGGAGTTTGGTGCTGCTATACAACTCGAGGCTCAAGCTCTTTCCAGGGAAGCTAAAGTCACGGTGGAGCGGTTCGTATGAAATCAAGGAAGTATTACCTTACGGAGCCGTCACGTTGGTGGGCAAGAGTGGGAATGCATTCACAGTGAACGGACACAGAGTTAAGCCATACATAGCGAGTGCGTTTAACAAGGAGAGCACCTCAATGCATCTCCAAGACCCACCATCTGCCTAAACCAAGTAAAGTCTAGCTAAAGATGTTAAAGAAGGTGCACTTGGTAGGCATTCCCATGTCTATCCTGTCCATATTTTTGCTTTATTTCTTTTCCAGTTTTATGTTTTTCTCTTGTAAGTGTGTAGGAACAGGTATAAGGGATTGCAGGCAAAGATCTTAGATCCAAAAGGAATGAGAAGGGGCGAATATCGACTAGAGATCGAGTGCTAGATCGACTAATCCTAACTCGATCTTTACCAGATCGAGTTAGTGAATCGAGAGGAGTCAGTCGATCTAGATGAGATCGAGTGACGAGGTCGATCTAGATCAGCACGGATCGATCGGTCCTATCTAGATCGACCGATCTAAAATGTCTCGGGAAATTCTTAGAGTTTAGATCGATCGATCCAAAAATGGATCGACCGATCTATTTTCTCTCGGGAAAATCCTTCAAAGACAGATCGATCACTCGACTCGATCCATCACTCGATCTAAATCGAATCGACCCCTGAATCGAGAACATGGCTCGATCACGCAGACTCAGCCCATTTGACCAAAAGTCAAGGAACGAGGGAATATAATCGATCTAAGACTCGATTCTAATTCAATCGAGTCACTGATCGATCAAATCTCTCGATCCAGCCATTATGGGCATGAGATCGAGTCCTAGATCGACCGAAGGGACTCGATCTCGTGCCGAGGTAACATTTTCTTTTCCCTCTCTCATTCTTTCCCTTCACTTTTTAAACTCAAATCTCGGTGAAGTCAGGAATCTTTGACCCTGAAAAATGTGCCTTGACCGAGACTTTTGTCAGAAACAACTTCTTGTACCCATAGTTTTGTTTTTGTTAGCCTTTAAATGTTTTCAACAACTTCACACTCTCACATTCTTGTTTTCTCGAGTTGCTAAGTAAAAGAGAGTGAGAGTTCTTTGTTTTCTAAAGGTTAACAAGCATTTTCTAACAATCCTTGCAAAGGTATTTTCGGATCTTGAGAAAATCTTTAAAAAAATCCCTTTTATTTCGCAATTGATTGTTTTAGATGCTAGGGCGGTTTTGAATTTTTAAAACTAGCTTAATAATAGGGAAAATTCTGGATTTTCTACTATCTCTAGATTTGATTCTCTATTATTTTGCTATAATTTTTATAAATTCCCTAAAAATCTTAGGGTATTAGCTATCGACTTTCTTCTTTGCTTCTCTCTTTCTCTCAACATATCGCATATTTGCTCATTGCTTTGCTTGAGAACTTTGTTTCAGGCGCAACGGCCCCCAAAAGAACGAGAGAGGAGACAGCACAAGAGGGAGAGAATCAAGAGGTGGCTGTTCAGGAAAGGGTTCGTTGGAGTAAGGCTGAGAAAAGGGACAAGGAACGTCTTCAAAGGCTGAAGTTCGAGCCAACCAAGTTCGCGGACAGGGGATTGCTGTTTAAGATGGGGATTCTGGAGGATTTTGATCAACTACTCCAGAAGATAGGGCTGAAGTGTTTGTCACGGATGGATTGCCCAACCTATCCCGAAGTGACAATCGACTTCCTTGCCACTCTGGAGCTTGCGTACGAGAATCCTAGCGTCCCAATTCCTCCTCAAGGCCGCCTCTCCTTCAAGATAAAGCGACAAGCCTTCAGCCTCTCAATCCCGGAGCTCTGCCAAGCTTATGGCCTCGATGCAGCTTCCACAAGAGTGGAGTTTCCCTCCTTCACCCAAGCAAACAGCTTTTGGGACCTCATTGCCAATGAAGATTACAAGGCAAATACTGCGAAGGTCAAGCGAGTGAGGAATCCGGGCTACGTTACACCTTGAAGCTAATGGCCAACACTTTTAGTGGTCGGTCTGTAGCCCCCACGGTAACCAAGACGGAGCTTTGCTTCTTGTTCCAAGGCCTCAAGCATCTTCTTTGTGATCCAGATGAGCCGTTGGAAGACCAGCTCGGAGATAGCGTGAACTACGGATGCATCCTCGCCGCTTCATTGGTCAAATACAAGGCGTATGCCCTGAGATGCCCTGAGGTGCAAGCCGGCGTGCCGCTCCAGAACTTCACTCCCGTACCAGATAGAGCCTTCATGGACGAGACATACCTGAGGAACACCGACAGCTTAGGACGCACGCCAGCCGAGGGCTTCTTTGAATACTTATTTATTGACGAGGAGAATGAGAAGAGGGTGTGTATACTGCCTAACCTGAACGAGACAGGGCTATTGGGAGTTGGGAACATCGAGTTTCTTCCAAGCGTAGAGGAGTGCTTTGCTCATCTAGGAGGCACAACCGCCGTCCAAGGAGCTCCTCGCCCAAGGTCAGAGTCTCCTGCCATGGATGATGAGATGCCCGAAGCTTTTGTCCTTCCCAAGATTGACTTTGAGCCGCGGACCAAAGCAGAAAAGTTCTTTGCTTCTGTTGTGGAGATGCAAAGGAAGATCAACAAATGGCAAAGCAAGGTCAAAAAGAAGCTTGCCAAGAAAGTCAAGGCGCTTCAAGGGAGTCCACCAAAGAAGGCTGCAAGTGAAGAGGTTCACCAACCGGAGAAGAGGAGGTTCTCAACCGGCGGTATTGTCATCCGTGAGCCACAAGACGAAGAGAAACAGGCGCGCCATTCACTCCATGGTTTCCCAACCAAGGATAAGGGCAAGGACATAGCTCGACGCTCCTCTAGCAAGCGCAACTCCGCTGGAACATCCTCAAGTTCCAGCCGAGTATAGCTCCGAGGTACCAAACGACCTACCCTTGTATATACCGTTCATATTTTCTTTCTTTTTGCATTGTGTTTTGAGCTCCTTTGAATTTGTTTGCCACCGGGACGGTGCCATTCAAGTTTGGGGGAGTATGTGTGTGGTTTGACATGTTTATTCTGATCTTATTTTCCCTTTAGCATCCTTGAGTCTTCATTGCATGAAAAATTGGTAAAATTTTTAAAAATTTTAAGAAAAATTCATGTAGTTGCATTCATCTTGTTAAGCATTTTAGGATTGAGTCTAGGATTTTTAAGCATCTAAGTTGTTTGCATTTGCATAAGGGGTCAAAGTTTTCTTAAAATGGTGTTTTAAGCTTATCAATGGTTTCAATATCCTAGTTAGTAGTTCTCTAATGCTATGCTCATACTTTGAAAGTAAGTTCTTACCATGCTTGGATCACTTGTTTTGATTTTCGTGGCTTGAATTGAACTCTCATGATTTGAAACTTGTCCTACCTTGAATTTTTAAATATCATCCTTATGCATTTGAAAATGAACACATGGATTTTAAAATATTTAGGCTCTCTTCTTCCTTTTACCAATCTTTGTGAGCCTAAGTAGAACTCCCACCTTGACCCTTACCTTTCTTTGAAGCCAAGTTTTCGTGTGTGACATCATTGTGAGGCCTTTTCCAGTTTGAACTTAACATAAAGTGTTACGTTTAGGCGACATGATTAGGTTCCCATATGATTGCTAGCTTTGCATTTTGAAGTTAGATGTGGGCTTAGGATAAGTTTGGGGTTCATTGGGGTTGCTTTCATACTTATATGCTTTCGGTTTCAAAAAGAGTTTGGTATTTGAAGTAAGAAAAAGATTTTAAGTGAAAGGTTTTGTGTTTAAAAGGTAAAATGCTCTAATAATTTCAGAAGATAACTCTCTAAAAATATATATATACATATATAAAAAGAAATAAATAAATAAAAGAGCCTAAGTGCCAAAAATAAAAGAAAAGAAAAGAAAAAATATATATATATATAAGAGAGTTATCGATCAGAAAGAGTTAAAGAGCTTATTATTTTCAAACCTTTTCACTAATCTAAAAGAGTTAAAATGCTTTATGTTTTGTTTTGGTGATTGCTAAGCTTTTGCTTTGGGAAAAAAGGTAGACTCTAAGTGGTGAGTGAGCTTAAATAAAAATAAATAAGAGGGGTTTTAGGATCATTGTTAGTTTACATGGGTAGATGAGAATCTGATCATGTATGCATCAATTGCCTTTACCTTTAGCATTATGCATAAAGTTTTTACCATTTTTGAGAGAAACCCTTGCTTTAAATAAAAACCCTTTTTCAAATCAGATCATTCTATGCTCATAGCCTTTACCCTTAGCCAAATGTGTTCTGCTTTAAAGTGCATAAGTTTGATTCATGGTTCGGTTGTTAATGAATGTTAAAGGATGAGTTTCTTTGATTGATTGGAATAGGAGAGTCACGATCTGAAATTCTTTGTGTGATGAGTATGGCTAAGTTCTTTGGAGTATGAGTGTGTGTATTGCATTTTAGAACTAGTAACTAGGACGTTGAGATTATTCATTTGAAAGACACCTTTGCAAGAAGCTTAAACCCCCGTTTGTTTTAGAAACCTCTCTCCCTTCTTAGATTTTGTTTGCTTGAGGACAAGCAAACGGTAAATTTGGGGGAGTTGATATAACTGCATATTCCATGCATTTGCATACATATAAGTTAGTTTCTCACGCATATACATTGCATTTTAGGTTAGTTTGCATCACTTTAGGTCCTAGAGTGTTCTTGCATCAGCATATTTCTTGCATTTTGCATCGCATACAGGTTGTTTTCGGCTACTTTGGAGTCTTGGAAGGTTCGTAGACATACTGAGGCTCGTGAGGAAGTTCGTGGGACTTGGAGGATTCTGGAATGCTTGCTAAAGACCAGAGATCGATAGGAGGATCGAGCATGGCCGGTCGATCTAGATGAGATCGACCAGATGATCAAATAGTCCAGCCGATCCAAGAGAACTGATTGAGACGAAGATCGAGTGAAGTGACCGATCAAGGAGTACGGACGTAAATGACGCCATGCAGATCGAGAGTCGGATCGAGTCAACCACTCGATCCTCCAAAGATCGATTCCAAGATCGAACGAAGCACCCGATCCACCGAAGAAGATCGAGATACAGATCGAGCCGAAGTCACGATGTCAAAAGATGATCGAGCGAGGTGTTTGATCTCGAGGTCGATCTCAGTGCCTTAACCGTTTTTGGCCGCTAGCGAGGGGGGGACCATCGTTTTTGGCCTATTTTGGGAAGGCAGCAAGCATGCTTTTGGGGGAGGGACGTTTTCACTTTATCATTTTCATCTTTTTCTCTCTGTTCGAAGGCGATTCCGCCATTGTTAGACTTTGAGCTTTGTTCTTGAATACTTCGAATCGTTTCAAGCTTAATCAATCGTTTTTATGTTTATTGTTTCATCTTTCATGCTTTGCTTGGTTTATTTAATGTGTAGTGAGTAGTTTAATTGGGTTTTGGGGTTGAGAGGATTCAAAGGGGTCGAAAGGGTTTTCAAGTTTGGTGTTTTCTTGTTCTTAATGGCTTTCTCTTCTAGGATGTCGAGTTCTTAAGGCTTAAAGAGTCTCACGCCAAGATCTTTATGATCAGAGAGAGCTCTTACCTTGACAGGATCCAGAGATCTTTTAAAATCGCATCCTAGAGATTTGTTACTCTTTCCCAATCGCCATGGTAGTTTAGAGGACTAGTTAAGCCGTGTGTTTGAAATCTGTTTTTTCTTGCCTTTCAATCTCTTCTTCCGCCAAACGCCATGGGTCTGGAGGAGAGAATGGGAGAGTGATCCATACCACACGCCATGGATGTATCTTGTTTTCTTTTCAAGTCTTAGAGAACCTCACAAAGTGAGTAGATCTAGAGTTTTCAAACCAAGCTTGAACCTTTGAAACCCCTGAACGTGAATCTCAACCCTAGACCCTCTTTTTAGTATTTCTTAGTCTATGTCAATCATTCGCTCGTTGCTTGCTTGCACCTTAGTCATTAGATTCGTTTCGCTTAATCTGTATTTTAGATCGATCGTTGTTGCTCGATCTAGTGGTCGATCCTGTGATCGATCCACTAGTCAAATTTTATAAATTCATAGCTTTGCATTTTAATCATTCTGCTTGTTCGTCGTGGTAGCTAGTTTATTCCTGGTATTTTTAAAATAGTTTTCCCCTGCATCTAATCATTGCATCTAGTTTTTAGGAATTTCACAAAACCGTTCACCATTTGCCTAGCTTTACTCGATCCTTGCATTCTCATTGCACTTTCTAGCTCCTGGATTGGATTGATAACTCTTGCATGATATACTACGACTGTGTGCTGCTTGAGTTTTGATAACCTCCTATTGCATTGGCTCACCCCTAGACAAATTCTGTTATCATTCTTCATCTCTGGAAGTCCTTATAGAGAAGGTCTGACCATCAATGGTGGATTTCCCTCTTAGCATATTCATGTGAAAATTCATGACAACATCACCAAGATGAAGGTCTATCTTCCCCTTTCTCACATGAATGATGGCGCCAGCAGTAGCCAAAAATGATCTTCCCAGAATAAGAGGATCTTTAGGTTCTTCAACATATTTCAGAACCACAAAGTCTGTAGGAATCATGCATCCTTCAATGTTAACAGGAACATCCTGTAAGATACCTTATGGGTTTCTTAGGGATCGATCAGCTAAGATAAGAGAGATCCCAGTGGGTTTGAAATCAGTCATTCCAAGTCGAGCATCAACCGAGGAAGGCATCAAGTTAATACTTGATCCAAGATCACAAAGAGAATGATGAAATCTTCCTTTTGAGATTGAGCAATAAAGCACAAAGTTTCCAGTATCAGGAAGCTTCTCTGGAATCCTGCTTTGAATGATGGCGCTGAATTGTTCAGAAATAGTCACCTTCCTCTTCTTCTTTGGAACTGTACCCAAGAGAATTGCACTATTGTCTCTGGTGAGCAATGCTCCTTCCTCAGGACTTACACCATTAACAACCATTCTCTTAACATACCTTCTTAGTACAGGTGAAAGGGTGACTGCATCAACAAGAGCAATCTTAAGCATCAGCTTGTCTATCATAGCTTTGCATCTGGATTCTTCTATCTCCTGTTTCGACTTCCTAGGATGCTTGGGGAAAGGTGTTTTGGGTTTATAAGCTTGTTCCTTGCTGTTATCTGCACTTACAGGCAAAACAGCTTCGTTCTAGGGTTGGTGATGATCGTCACCAGGGGGTGACGATCGTCACTAATCAGGGACGAGTCGTTCATATCGGGCCTTGGAAAAGTGGGTGACGAGTGACACCCCTCCTTGGTGACGCTCGTCACTTCCTCTGAGACTGCAAAATTTTCATCTTCAAACTCTATCAGTTGCACGATATGCTCTGCACTCAACCTCTTTTTCTGCACTGTTTTAAGCTCTTTTTCACACCTGACTGTGATGGCGTTGACCTGATGCTTGGGATTGATATCAGTCCTTCCAGAAAGGAATCCCTCTTGCCTTTGAACAGCTCATGCAGTTTAAGCAACCTGAACATCCAGCTTCTTCATGTGAGAGTTCGGACTCTCAATTTTTCCATTCAGGTCCTGATACAGCTAATCTATCTTGCCATTGAAGTCCACTGTAATCTTCTGCTGTCCTTCTAGGATATTCTCCAGCATAGCTTCCATCTTGTTGTCTTGTGGAGGTGCAGTTTGGTAAGAAGAAGAACCATAATACATGTTGAAGTTGCTGCTGTTCTGGTATGGTTTCTCAAACTCAGTCTTTTGGAACTGTGGCTGTGGCGTGTAACCAGTTACATTCTAGTACCCTGTGAAGGTGGTCTTCTGATTATTGCTATTGTAACCTCTGTTCCATTGCTGATTCCCAAACCTTTGACTCTGAAAACCCCTCCATTGATGAAATTAACATCATGTTGCTCAAATTCTTTAGGATTTTCGAAAGTCTCCACTTCTGCATCAAATAGGACTGATTTCTTTCCCACCATAAGGTTGTGCATACTGTCTAACTTAGCCTTAACCTCAGCTATTTGGTCCCTTCATTTAAACCAGCCTGTTGCATCCTTTGAAAGTAAGCATTCTTGGTGCTGTTACTGCAGGCCAAGTTTTCAATCAATCTGATTGCTTCTTCTGGTCTGTTAGTGTTGAAGTTGCCACTGCTTAAAGCATTCAACGCCATCTGGTATTTTCAGTCAATGCCTCTGAAGAAAATACAAAGCAGCTGCACTTGATTGAAGCCATGATGAGGACAGTCCATTTGATAAGACTTGAATCTCAGCTAAGAAGCTTTAAAAGCTTCAGTAGGACCATGGGAAAATGAAGCAATTTTCGTCTTCAGGTCTTCTGATCATCATAGAAGTGGTTCAGAAAAAGCATTCTTAGTGTCGTCCCAAGTGGTCAGCGAACCAGGCTCTAGTTGCTTCAACCAATAAGCAGCATCTCCTCCAAGAGAATAAAGGAACAGCTTGCAGAACAGGAAGTCAGTGCTAACTCCCTTAGCCTTGACACTTAAGCCAAATCTTCAAACCTCTCTAAGTGATCCATAGGGTGCTCATGAGGTAAGCCATGAAAGGGATGCTGAGCCACAAGCTGATAATAAGCAGGCTTGAGCTCAAAATCGTTTCTCTGGAATGCAGGAGGACGGATTGTCAGAATGCAAGAGGGCGGATTGCAGCACTGTTAGCATAAAACTGGTCTGGTCTGTTATAATCACCTAGAGTCCGCTGCACAAAACGTTCAGCAACGTTTACAGCTTCATCAGCAACTTGCTGAACCTCCAGTTCAGCTATGACATTCCCATTCTGATCCAGCCTCTGCCCTGCTTCATTCCTCTTGTTTCCATCTCTGTCGACCAAGTGACCTTCTGCATCTTCAACCAAAATAATCGGATTGACCATTGTAGATTGCTTCTTAGCTTTCCTGATGGTCCTTTCCAACTTAGCTAGCTCGTCAATGCCTAAAGTCACAAGCTCCTTGTCTTTGTTGCTTCTGGTACAGCAATTAGGCATACACCTGAAACCAGCACAAAGAATAGTAGCAGAAAGTTAGTAAACAAATAAAAACATAGACATAGTCCTAATACTAAAAATCGATAGGCAGCTATTACTCCCCGGCAACGGTGCCAAAAACTAGATAGGGCTCAGGTTTTACCCAAATAAAACTACTGCAAGTGCACAGCAAAGCAGTTATAGTATAAGGGGTTTCGAATCCCAAGGGAGTAGGCTTACTACACTAGCAATTAAAGATTCAGATTAAACTAAGCGATAATAAATGAATGTAATGCGAGATAGCAAAATAAATGCAAGTGGGCGTTTTTGGGATTATTCTTAAAGTTCAAAAGGCTAAAGGCGCTAAGTCAGGACAATTCGCAGGTTGAATCCGAGAGTGTAGAATACATGCAATCATGAATAAATTAAAACCGTCTAGAACATGAAACACAAAGATATAACTAATCAATTCTCATTGCAGAAGTTATCTACGCCCAAATCTTAGAGTTTTAAATTATTTTGCAAACTCTAACAACCTAAATATGTAGTAATGATCAGGTTCAATTGTCCACAAAACTCCTAAGTCAAATCTCTTTGCACTAAGGTGTTTTGCTCATCTATTGCTAGTTCAGGTGATTAATAATGTTCTCACATCCATCAAACAACCTAGGGTTTCGAAATCCAGATGATGTGACTAAGACATCGATATTAATGCAAGCACAGATGAAGAACCAATGGATTTCCTATCAGTTAAAGCAATTCTACAAACTCTTCGTCAACTTTTGAAAAGCCCTAACTTAACTAACAAACTACTCAGACATGGTAAATTGAGAAAACATCATGAATATAATAGATTGCATAAAAGAAATAAGAAATAAAGATAAAGGAGTTCGAAATCTGCTCTGAAGGAGTCTGATTTGTCTCTCTAAAAGCTCTGCTACAAATCTCTCTCTAAAGCTCTCTGAATTCTAAAAGTACCAGATAAAAGCCAACAATGGCTGAAAACCTAATATATACAAGCTAAAACACGAGCTGTGATCTTCTTGTAAATAATGGAACTTCTGGGCCAAAACTGCAATTTCCCTTTCATCTTTTAATACAACTCGTGATTTCTCTTCAGAGGCTGGTGACGAGCGTCACCCATAAGCGGTGACGATCGTCACCCATTGCAAGACAACGGTTCTGACTTGCTTGCTTCGTGGTTAATCCTTGCAATGTTCCAAAAAGCTCCATAATCTCCCATTGTGTTCCAGTTGTGCTATAACCTGCAAAGACTCTACTAGGACTCTAAAAATATAAAAAAGACTCAATAAAAAGGACTTATACAATGGTTAAAACCCATAAAAACCATGATATATCAAGCAACATTGACTTCCAACCAACCAAGAAGAAGCCATACCATGGTGGTCCTGTTGCTACGACTGAAGAGGAAGAGTGTGAAGAGGAAGAGAGTGAAGAGAGCATAGAAGAGGAGGAAGGAGAAGGTGAAGCTGGCGCTGAAATTAAGAAAGTGTCCCAAGAGGAGTTCCAAGAAGAAGGACAAGAGGTTGACTTGGGAGAGTACAATGCTGAAGAGTTCCACTTTGAGCCAAATGAAGTGCCAAGCAAGGGGAGCTCTCTCAAGTATGCTTATGAACATATAAACAAGCTCCAAAGATGGTGCAAGTGGCAGGATAAAACAGACAAGAAGCTTGTTGATAAACAGGATTGTTTTGGCTTTCAAGCAAGAATATCAAAGCTCAAGAAACCAATAGTTATAGTATAGTATGCAAGAGAGTATCAATCCAGCCTGGGTGAAGAAAGAACACTAAGAATACAGATGCTAAGCAAATCTAAGCAGAATCGGGTAAATAGATCGTAAAATCAAAGAAAACTAAATGCAACGACCAAACGATTATGCAAACTATTTAAAATCCCTGGAAGAGGATTAACGAGTACTAGGAGAAAACAGAAGATTAAAAACGCAAATCTACTAATAACTAAAAATCAAGAGCTAAAACGGGTAAAACAGATCGATTCTAACAACTTAAGACTTCTATTGATCAAGATGCAAGCTTTATGACAAGAGAATGATAAACAGAGGTTTTAAAATGCTAAAAAAAAAGAGAGAATCTAAGGTTGAGGGTCATATTCAAGAGGTTCAAGATTCAAGCTTTGGGTTTGAAAACATAAATCTACTCTTTTGAAGGGCTATCTCTAAGCCTTCAGAAACTTAAACTAGGATCTTCCATCGCGTGTGGTAAGACCCCTTTCTCTGACCCTTCCTCCTAACCTATGGCATGTAGTGGAAAGATGGGTCAAAGAACATTAAGCAAAGATCCTAAATAGTGGCTTAACTAACCCCATCTTCAACCATGGCGTTTGGGAGAGGATAGATTAGTCTCTAGGATTTGGTTTTCAAGGATCTCTGAATCCGGTCAAGGTAAGAAAGCCCTGGAATCATAGAGATCTTTTCCAAGACTCTCTAAGCTTTAAGACCCCAAATCCTAGAAGAGAATAGGTTAAGAACAAGAAAAATTCCCAAAAGCTTAAACCTTTAAACCCTCAAATCGCCCCAATCTTAAACCCAAAGGAAAACTACTCACTACTCATGATTGAAACCGATTCAAATGCAAAGAAAGGTAAACTAAGCATGATTAAGCAAGCGATTATGAAAAACACTTAATGATTAACGAGATTCAAAGTTTAAAAACAAGAAAAGCTTAAAAGGTTTTGCAATGGCGGAATCGCCTAAGAGAAAGAACAGATAAGATAAAAGCAAAGTGTAAGTTCTGAAAGTGATAGCCTCCTTTTGCCCAAAATAGCTAAACCGCCAAATGGTCCCCTCAATACGCTCCAAAGATGAGCTGGCCGGATAAGGTGCCAGAGATCGATCAGCTCTCTCGATCTTCTTTATGGATCGCTCTCTTTTGCTCAATCTTTAAGTGGATTTGGTTGGATGAATCGAGCACTTCCTTCGATCTTCTACTCGATCCTTGGATGATCGAGTCGTGGTCTCGATCTGGCTCTCATTCTGCATGGTGTCATCCACGTCCGTACTCACGATTGATCTCCTCTCTCGATCTTGGTCTCGATCCTCCTCCTTGAAACGACTTGAGTCACTCGATCTTCTGGTCGATCTCGTCTAGATCGACCTGCCTTGCTCGATCTGCGTCACGAGCTCGGGTCCATTGCATGCATGGTTGAGTTCTTCAAGTGTCCACAAGCTTCCTCTCGATCCAATGCACGTCCACGCAACCTCCACAACTCCAGTGTGTCCCACACAACCTGATAATTATGCAGAAGATGCAAGAAATATGCAAAACGCGAATGCAAAGTGCTCTAGGACCTAAAAGGCAACAAATGGTAGAAACTAGCCTATAATACAAGATGAATGCATGAAAACTAACTCTAAATGCATGCTAAATATGCAAAATATATGGTTATATCAACTCTCTCAAACTTGCCTTTTGCTTGCCCTCAAGCAAACAAAATTCAAGAAAGGAAGAGAGGTTTGAAAACGGGAGTTCAAAACTAAAGATGTCAATGTAAAAACTGATTCAGTGCCCAAGTTATAAGTTCTAAGATGCACAGAGGTTGTTCTACTTTAAAATCTTTAGCCATACCCATCAAAGCAAACAATGAACTCTAGCTTAGCCTACACACGCATTCAAATCAACCAACTCCTTAACATTTATTAAGCGGTAACCAATAGATCTAGTTTATGCATATCAAGAGAAAGCATTTGGTCAAGGGACATGGTCATGAGATGAAGATGATCTCATTCAAGTAAGGGTTCAAAATTCAGGGGATCACTCAATGAAAGAATCCTATCTTTGGCAAAATGCTAAAGGTAAAAGCACACTTATGCATGTAAGTTAAAGCTCCCTTCTACACTTTTAACCCAAGATGATCCTAAAAACTTCTAAAACCCCAAGTGTAACCCCTAAATCTACCTTTTCCCAAAGCGCTTGATCTCTTCATCCTTCACATTTGGGGGAAACTCCTTTTTCTTCTGTCTGTGTGGTTGACTTCTTTTGTTTGAACTTGCTCTCATTTGTTGTATGCTTGGCGCCGTTTTCAACACCTTTGGTGGATGGCTTGGTCTGATTTTTTTCTTTTTGAATGACCTTTTGTAAGCCTTGTTGCTGCTGGCGCCTCTCTTATTTAATACTAAGAGCATTCTTTTTCTACTTTACTTAACCACAAACGATCTCTTCCCCCTTTGCTACCAATCCCATTCTCTTCTTTCTTTTGTAAAGATGTAAACATAAAATGCTTAAACCACTCAAACAAACCTTTTCCCAAACTCCTAACCTAATACCAAGCTTAAAATGCAAGCTGGTGTCTACAAGGGAGCTTCTCCTTGCCAGCCTTATTCCTAACACTTTTTGCTAAGATAGGATAGAAAATGATGCAATGTAAGTGATGGAGCGGAAGCTACTATGGATAGAACTAGATCCGTTGAATACTCTTCACAGTGGTTTATCAAAACCTCTTTTAGGAAATCTCCTTTTTATTAATTTATCAAAGTCTGAATACAATATGAGGCCTAAACGGTTTATTTATAATAAATCATAAAAAACCTAGAATATTCTAGATAGCTCTAAATAATAAATAATAATTATCTAAATACACAAATAAGTAATAATAAAAATATTTAAGATATTTGGAAATATTCCCAATATTACGCTGCATCAGTAAGGCCTCACAATTCACACAAAAGTGTTTAGGTCTGAAAGAAGGTTTGGTTAAGGGCGAGGTTAACTGTCCCATGATGATGAGGATCAGCTACTTGGATTAACAAGAGTGGTAAGAAGAGAAGAAGAAAATCCAAGTATGTATATAGGTAAGCCATGCAATCGCTCTCAATGCACAAACAAGATAATTCAGTGTCAAGATTATGGTTCTACTAAGATGGAGTTGGCATCAAATCAAAGCGAGTTTCAACATAAGACTAGAGTATCAAATGCAAGTAATCAAGGTATGGTGCAGCCTTAACTTCAAACTCACCAGATGCATTCAAACAACAAACAACCAAGGCATTGAAAAACAGTTCAAACATTAACATCTTAACAAGTGTTTATCATTCACTCCCTATGCAAATGCAACAACCTATATGATTTTAAAAATTTTAGACTCAATTGTAAAATATTTAACAATGCAAATGCAAACTACATGAATTTGTTTATGAAAATTTTTAAAATTTTTATCATTTTTTTGTATTTTCTATGCCTTAGATGATGCAATGCAAGACTCAAGGATGATAACTCAAAATAAGATCAAAGAAAACATGTCAAATAACACACACACTCCCCCAAACTTGAATGACACCGTCTCGGTGGCAAACAAATTAAAGAGGAGTCAAAACACAAAGCAAAAATTAAACAAAATGCATGATATTTACAAGGTTGTGAGTTGGTACCTCGGAGCTAGGCATGGCTGGAGCTTGAGGATGCTCCAGACTTCCTGCTCTTTCTAGGAGTCTCGTGGGTGACCGCCTTGCCTTTCTCCTTGCTTGCTCCTTCGTGAAGAGAGCGGCGTGCAGCTTGGTTGTCGCCTTGGGGCTCACAGATCACTATCCCACCGGTTGATATCCTTCTCTTCTCGGGTTGCTCAACCTCTTCGCTTGAAGACGCCTCGGATGATTTCTTTTGCAAGCCCTTGATCTTCTTAGCAAGCTTTTTAATCATCTTGCTCTGCCACTTATTCACCTTCCGCTGCATCTCCACAACAGAAGCAAGAAACTTCTCCGCCTTGGTTCTTGGCTCGTAATCAAGCTTGGGAAGGTCGAAGCTATCTGGCATCTCAGCATCGGAGGGAGGTGATATTACTATATATTTTGTGTATTTTGCATGCATTTAGGATAGTTTCTCATGCATTCACCTTGCATATTAGGCTAGTGTGCACCATTTTAGGTCTTAGAGCACTTTTGCACTAGCATTAGCATGTTTCTTGCATTATGCATCATATTCAGGTTGTTTTTGGACACTTTGGAGCTTTGGAGAACTCGTGGACGTGCTAAGGCTCATGAGGAAGCTCGTGGGCACTTGGAAAACTCAGGAGTGCATGCTAAGGACCTGAGATCGAGTAGCAGATCGAGCAAGGCAGGTCGATCAAGAGGAGATCGACCAGAAGATCGAGTGCACCAAGGCGATTCAGGAGGAAGGATCGAGATCAAGATCTAGAGAGGAGATCGATCTGGAGCACGGACGTAAATGACGCCATGCAGATCGAGAACCAGATTGAGCTTCCAACACGATCGACACAGGATCAACTCAGAGATCGACCGAAGTTATCCGATCCAAGAGAAGATCGAGCCAGAGATCGAGTGACCCGAGTCGATCCCAGACTAACCTTATCTGTCCAGCTGGTTTTGGACCGTAGCGAAAAGGGGACCATTTGCGGTTTGGCCATTTTTGGCAAAATGCCGCCATCCCTTTCATTATCTTCATTCTGCCTCTTTACCTTTTCGTTCTCTCTCGTTTTAGGCAAATCCGCCATTATAGAACTTCAAGCCTTTCTTGCTTTTTCACTTTGAATATTGAACTTTTTGCCTTTAATCAATCGTTAATCATGTTTAGTAGATCATCTTCTGCATTCTGTTCGGTTTTCTTTATGTGTAGCGAGTAGTTTCATTTGGGTTGATGGGTTGAGGTGATTCGAAAGGGTTAAAAAGGTTAAAGCTTTGAGTTTTCTTGTTCTTCATTACCTTCTCTTCTAGGATCTTGAGTACTTAAGGCTTAGAGACTCTCACGCCAAGATCTCTATGATCCAAGGGCTGTCTTACCTTGACAGGATTCAGATGTACTGGAAAATCAGATCCTAGAGGCGAATCCTTCCTTTCCCACATGCCATGGTTGTTTAGGGGATTAGTTAGGTCATTTGTTTGAAATCTGTGCTCCAAGCTCTTCGATCTCTTTTTCCACCAAACGCCATGGGTTTGGAGAAGAGATTGAGGAAGTGACCCATACCACACGCCATGGATGGGTCTTGTTTTGTTTTCAAGGCCTAGAGATCCTCTTAAAAGAGTAGATCCAACGTTTTCAAACCAAGGTTTAATCTTTGAGACCCACGAATATGACCCTCAACCCTACACCCTCTCTCTTAGTGTTTTAAACCTCTGCTTATCATTTTGTCATCATAAAGTTTGCATCTTGTTCATTAATCCATCGCATCATTCATCATTTTAAGTTGTTAGACGAGATCGATCCATATCGCTCGATCTAGTGGTCGATCCAGTGGTCGATTCACAAGTTAATTTTTAGTTTTTTATAGCTTTGCATTTTTGTCATTCCGCTTGTTCCTCGTGGTAGTTAACCCTCTTCCAGGGATTTTAAAATTGTTTTGCTTTGCATTTGACACTTGCATTTAGTTTTTAAGGATTTTACCAATCATTTATCATTTTCGCTTAGATTGGCTCATTCCCTTGCATTCTTAGTGAACTTGCTACCCCTAGGTGTGGATTGATACCTCACTTGCATGCTATACTACATCTTAGTCTTACATTTGAGTTTGATAGCCTCTCTTGCTTGCATTTACACCGTAAGAAATGAGTTATCAAATGGCGCCGTTGCCATCTTAGGGGATAGAAAGCATTAAGATTTGGGGTTTAGTAAAGACTAAGCATTTACTTTAAGTTGGTTACTGATTTCTCTACTTTCAAACTTGTGTCTTTCAGGTACATGAATCTGCGTTCCAAGGGTGACAACGCCTTACTCACACCCTTGGACAATATTCATCAGCTTGGACACGCAAGATCAAGAAGAGTTCGAGAACAAGCTAGAGCTATTGATGAGATTGTTCAGCAAGGTTCAGTGGATTTTGAGGCGATGGCTGAGCACGAGCATCCAGAGGGACCTCCTTCAGCTCATGGGGCAGTGGGAAGGGGTAATGGAAACCCCCACCACACGGCTAGACCCCCACGTATCATTGGAGCAGGGGATGCTCCCAATACTCACCATAATAGGTTTGGGATCACTCCTCCCCCAGTGCAAAACAATAATTTTGAGATCAAGCCAAGGTTTGTTCAGATGGTGCAAAACAACAAATTTCATGGGTTAGCTTTGGAGGACCCATTGGCGCATCTAGACAACTTTGAGCAGATTTGTGGAATGCTCAAGATAAATGGCGTCCTGGAAGACAGCTTCAAGCTGCGTTTGTTTCCCTATTCCTTAGGCGACAAGGCACGGCATTGGGAGAAGACTCTTCCACAAGGCACTATCACTTCTTGGGCTGACTGTAAGAAAGCTTTCCTCTCCAAGTTTTTCTCAAGCTCTTGGACAACAAGGTTGAGAAGCAAGATCAGTGGTTTCACTCAGCGACAGAATGAGTCCTTCAATGAGGCTATGGAGCATTTTAAGGATTATACAATAGCCTGCCCTCACCATGGTTTAAGCGAAGAGACCATCTTGAGTACTATCTACCGCGGAGCACTTCCAAAGATCAGGTTACTACTTGACACGGCAAGCAAAGGAAACTTCCTTGGTCAAGAGGTTTAGGAAGGTATGGAGCTCATAGAAAACCTAGCATTGAGCGATGGGAATTATTCTGAAGACTATGACCGTGCACCATGAGGAGCTGATCTTGAAGCCAACAAGAAAGAAATGAAGTCTCTCCATGAGAAGATCGATAAGCTCATGCTTGCAAACCAAAAGCATGTACATTTTGTTGGGGAAGCTGCGGATGTCTTGGATGAGCTAGAGCAATGCCAAGAAGAAGAAGCTAATTGGGTGGCCGGTCAGAACAACTACAAACCTCAAGGTTACTCTCAAGGCTACCAAGGCAACAACAACTTGTCTTATAGAAGCACCAACGTTGAAAACCCAAAGGATCAGGTGTACCCTCCTCAACAAGCTAAACCGTTTGTGCCCTATAACAAAGGTTTTCAGCTGAGTGGTGGTTTTCAAGGTCAGCGACAAGGTAACTTTCAGGGACAGCAGCAGCAGCAAGAAAACAAAGGTCATACTCCTATGTACCCTCCCGGCTTTGTACCTCAACAACAACAGATGCAACCGCAACAAGTTGATCCTGTACAAGCCATGTTTCAGCAGTTACTTCAAGGGCAAGCATCAACAAACCAGAAGTTTGCCGAAATGAACAAACGCTTAGACTCCTCTCTCACTGATGTCTCGACTCAGATTACAACTCTCAACAACAAGATCAAGCAGTTAGAGATGGGTAAAGCAAGTACAAGTGGTCAAAGCAGTCTACAAGTGTGAGCAAAATCCCAAGGAATACGCCAATGCTATCACACTACAAAGTGGGAAAGAACTTCCACCGAGGGTTACACCTAAAGACAATGAGGACATTGTGGTTCAAGAGGGGGAGGGTAAACCTTCGGCTGATGATGAGATCAACTTCCACAACGTGAGGATAGAGAGGCCAACGAAGGGCAAAGAAGCAGCCGTCGAGAAGCAAGTGGAGAAAGCAACCGAGGAGAAGGATAACTACATACCTCCACCTTATGTTCCTAAGCTTCCTTTTCCTGGCCGCTTTAAGAAACAGCTTATAGAGAAGCATAGACTCTTGTTTGAGAAGCATCTAAGGGACGTAGAGATCAAGCTACCCCTTGTGGATTGCCTAGCGATGATGCCTAAGTGTGCTAAATTTTTCAAGGACACCCTTGCAAAGAAGAACAAGGAAAGCAAGGAAGTGCTGGTGCTTAGTGAAGAGTGTAGCGCCATTATACACAAGGAGATAGTCCCCAAGAAGTTGGGAGATCCAAGAAGCTTCACTATACCATGTGCTCTCGGTCCTTTAACATTTCAAAGCTGCCTATGCGATCTTGGAGCTAGTATAAATCTGATGCCCCATTCTATAGCAAAGAAGCTAGGTTTCACACGGTTCAAAGAGTGTAGGATCTCCCTTGTGTTAGCTGACAGAAGCGTGAGACTTCCAGTGGGTTTGCTAGAGGATCTTCCAGTGAGGGTAAGCGGTGTGAACGTACCAACCGACTTCGTTGTGCTTGAAATGGATGAAGAACCTAAGGATCCGCTTATACTTGGGAGGCCATTCCTTGCAACCGCCGGAGCAATCATTGACGTCAAGAATGGGAAGATAGCTCTACACTTGGGCAAGTATATAAGGCTGGATTTTGATATCAACGAGGTCCTGAAGAAGCCCACCATAGAGACGTTGGATGCTTTGGCGGATGAACTGCTAGAAGAGCTTGCACAAGAGGATCACTTGAAGTTGGCATTGACTAAGAAGCCAGGGGATTTCGGTTTTCTGAGTATGAAGACTCATGAGTACATTAATCTCCTTGACTCTAGGAAAGTTGTGTTAGAAGATGAAGGTAGATGCTTAGAGATCGATCAGGTAAACGAGAAGATCACTCGATCCAAGACAGCAATCGACAAGAAGATCGAGGAGACTGGTCAATCCAGAGAAGAGAACGACTCAGACACTCGATCTACTACTCGATTCCAATCAACTTGAGTAAGTGATCGACATGAGTACAGTCGATCCAGAAAAACAATCGATGGGAAGATCGAGGGAAGCCAATCGATCAGTTCAGAGAACGAGACGGGGACTCGATCTCCTACTCAATCCCAACCAAATCGAGTAGGAGAATCGAGTGGAATTGCTCGATCCGGACCAAAACGAGTGCAAGATCGACTGGAAGACTCGATCTCGGAGGGACAACGGTTCAAGAAAGCAGTCTTTTGGGTCATGTCTCGGGTTCTAAGGAGGCTATTGAGGATGGTAACGTCAACAAGAACCACGAGGAGGACTGGAGCGAACTGCTAGCCCCAAAGGTGGACCTTAAGGAGCTCCTAAAAGGGCTAAGGTATGCTTTCTTAGGGCTTAATGATACCTCCCCCGTGATTGTGAATGAGAACTTAAGTGATGATGAGTTGCACTCGCTCCTAAATGAGCTGAGAAAGTATAGGAAGGCCATTGGGTACTCTCTAAGTGACATCAAGGGCCTTTCACCAATGCTTTGCACTCATAGGATTCACTTGGATAATGAGAACGCCTCTTCTATAGAATACCAAAGGCGTTTAAATCCTAATTTGAAGGAGGTTGTTAAGAAAGAGATTCTTAAGCTGTTAGAGGCTGACGTGATCTATCCCATAAGTGACAGCACGTGGGTTTCCCTTGTACACGTGGTGCCTAAGAAGGGAGGGATCACGGTTATTAAGAATGATAAAGATGAGCTTATACCTACTAGGAATATTACAGGACACCGTATGTGTATAGACTATAGGAAGCTTAATCTTGCTACTAGAAAGGATCATTTTCCTTTACTTTTTATTGATCAAATGCTTGAGAGGCTTGCTAATCATTCTTACTATTGCTTTCTTGATGGATATAGTGGTTTCTTTCAAATACCAATCCATCCAAACGATCAAGAGAAGATGACCTTTACATGCCCTTATGGCACCTTCGCGTATCGAAGGATGCCATTCGGGTTGTGTAACGCACCGGCTACGTTTCAGCGGTGTATGATGTCGATCTTCTCTGATCTATTAGAAGAGATGGTAGAAGTGTTTATGGATGACTTCTCTGCATATGGTGCATCTTTTTCTGCGTGTTTGTTGAATCTTTGCAAGGTACTAAAGCGTTGTGAAGAGACGAATCTTGTGCTTAACTGGGAGAAGTGTCACTTCATGGTGAAGGAAGGGATCATGCTTGGCCACAAGATATCAGAGAAGGGCATAGAGGTTGATAAAGCCAAGGTTGAGGTCATGATGAGTCTTGAGCCGCCGGTTAATGTCAAGGGAGTAAGGAGTTTCCTAAGCCATGCTGGCATTTACAGGTGCTTCATCAAAGATTTTTCCAAGATTGCACGCCCTCTCACAAGGCTGTTGTGCAAGGAAGCTGACTTTTTGTTTGATGAAGATTGTCTTCGTGCTTTCGTGACCATCAAGGAAGCTCTTGTATCCGCGCCAATAGTGCAAGCTCCGGATTGGACTCTACCGTTTGAGATCATGTGTGACGCGAGTGACTACGCCATAGGAGCCGTTCATGGTCAAAGGAAAGACAAAAGGCTGCACATCATCTACTATGCCAGCCGGACCGTAGATGACACTCAAGTGAAGTACGCTACGACTGAGAAGGAGTTGCTGGTAGTTGTATTCGCCTTTGAGAAGTTCAGGTCATACCTCGTAGGCTCTAAGGTGGTTGTCTATACAGATCACGCAGCTCTGAGGTACATCTATTCCAAGAAAGACATTAAACCGAGACTCTTGAGATGGATCCTTTTGCTCCAAGAATTTGACATGGAAATTAAGTACAAGAAAGGGATAGAGAATGGCGTGGCAGATCACCTCTCGAGGTTTAGAATCAATGAGTCCCTGCCATTTGATGATTCGCTTCCAGAAGAACAACTCATGATGATCACTACGGCTGTTTGTGGAAGGCTAGAAGGGCAGTTTGAAGAGGTTCTGAGTTTCAAAGAGGAAGACTTGCCTTGGTACGCTGACATTGTAAACTTCTTGGCATGTGGAGAGGAGCCAACTCACCTTGATCATTACCACAAGAGAAGTTTATGAGAGATGTTGCCTACTACTTTTGGGACGAGCCCTACTTATACAAGAGAGGGGTTGATAGCTTCTACAGAAGATGTGTCTCGAAAGATGAAGCTCAAGACATTCCACTTCACTGCCATGGATCTTCTTACGGAGGACACTTTGCTTCTTTCAAAACCGCTACAAAGGTGTTACAAGCGGATTTTTGGTGGCCATCTATCTTCAAGGATGCTCACGAGTTTGTTAAGAGTTGTGAAGCGTGTCAAAGAGCAGGAAACATCACCAAGAGAAACGAGATGCCTCAGGTTCCTATCTTTGAAGTTGATATCTTTGACGCATAGGGGATAGATTTTATGGGTCCATTCCCATCTTCTTACGTCAATAAATACATCTTGGTGGCGGTTGATTATGTATCTAAATGGGTTGTGGCCATTGCTTCCCCTACAAACGACTCTAAGGTGGTGATCAAGGTCTTTAAAACCATAATATTCCCAAGATTTGGAGTCCCTAAGGTTGTGATCAACGACAGTGGCAGCCATTTCATCAACAAAGTATTCGAGAACCTCTTAAGAAAATATGGTGTGAAGCACAAGGTAGCTACACCTTATCATCCTCAAACGAGTGGACAAGTAGAGGTCTCTAACCGGCAGATCCAGGCAATACTCGAGAGGACAGTAGGTACTACTCGGAAGGATTGGGCGGCTAAGCTAGATGATGCTTTGTGGGCTTACCGGACCGCTTTCAAAACCCCCATTGGTACTACTCCTTTTACTCTTCTCTACAGCAAAGGATGTCACCTCCCTGTTGAGCTGGAACATATAGCATTGTGGGCTTTGAAGCAGTTGAACTATGATCTCAAGACAGCGCAGGAGAAGCGTTTGATTCAGCTACATGAGCTTGATGAACTAAGGCTGGACGCCTACGAAAGCGCTAAGATCTACAAGGAGCGTACTAAGGTGGCTCATGACAAGAATTAGGTTCATAAAGAGCTTAAGGAAGGCAGTCTGGTGCTACTCTATGACTCTAGGTTGAAGCTGTTCCCGGGCAAGCTCAAATCAAGGAGGTATTTCCCTATGGAGCCGTTACATTGGTTGGCAAGAGTGGGAATGCATTCACAGTCAACGGACACAGAGTAAAGCCATACATGGTAAGTGCATTCAACAAGGAGAGCACTTCAATGCTTCTCCAAGACCCACCATCTGCCTAAACCAAGTAAAGTCTAGCTAAAGTCGTTAAAGAAAGCGCACTTGGGAGGCATTCCCATGTCTATCTTGTATATATTTCTGCTTTCTTTCTATTTCAGTTTTATGTTTTTATCCTCTAAGTGTGTAGGAAAGGGTGTAAGGGATTGCAGGACATGATATTGGAGTCTAAACGAGGCGAGAAGGGTTAAGAATAGGCTAGAGATCGAGTGCTAGATCGACTCATCCTAGCTCGATCTTTACTAGATCGAGGTAGTGAATCGAGAGGAGTTAGTCGATCTAGATGAGATCGAGTAGACAGATCGAGTGGAACGGTCAATCACGAGAGGATGAACACCCTATACTTTTAGCTTGAAAAGCAAACGAGGTGTAGATCGACCGAGTCACTCGATTCTCAAAAATAGATCGAATGGTCTACTCGATCTGCCACTCGATCTAAGCCAAATCGACCCTCAGATCGATCACGTAGCTCGACTCAAGGACCAATGCCTAGTTGACCAAAAGTCAAGGAAAGAGAGGGACAGTCGATCTAAGACTCGATGCAATTTGAATCGAGTCCCTGATCGATCAAACCTCTCGATCCTAGCCATTATGGGCATGACATCGAGTCCTAGATTGACAAATGGACTCGATCTCGTGCCGAGGTAACAATTTCTTCTCCCTCTTTTCTTCTTTTCCTCCAATTTTTAAATCTGAAAAGTGGTCAAGGCAAGCATCTTTGACCATGAAAGATGTACCTTGACCACACATTTTGTCAGAAAACCACTTTTTTGCCCATGGTTTTAGATTTTTCTTGTTGGCCTTTAGATTTTCAACAAACACACTCTCTCATTATTTGTGTTTCGAGTTTCTAAACCAGAGAGAGTGTGATTTTCCTTTTTTACTAAGGGCCAACAACATCCTCTTTCAAATTCGAAAAGGTATTTTCAAGTCTTTGTTTTAAATCTTTTGGGAAAATTTTCTTTTCTCTGCATTGTTTGAATGATAAGATGTTATAGGTTTAGCGAATTTTTAAAGCTAGCTAGATATTAGGAAAAATTTTAGATTTGGTTCTATCTCTAGATTCCCTTCTCTATTATCTTGCTAGAATTTTTATAAATTTCCCAAAAATCTAGGGCATTAGATAATAGTTTTTCTTTCTTGCTTGCTCTTTCTCTCAAAATTCGCCGTCTTTGCTCATTTTATTGTTTGAGAATTCTGCTTCAGGTACTATGGCCCCAAAGAGAACGAGAGAGGAGATGGAACAAGAAGGAGAAGGTCAAGAGGAGCAACAAGTCGTTCAACAAGAAGAAGCTCAACAAGTCATTCAAGAGAGGGTTCATTGGACGAAGGAGGAAAAGTTGGCAAAGAAGAGGATAGAGAGGCTGCGCTTTGAGCCTACTAAGTTTGCTAGTAGAGATCTCTTGGAGAGGATGGGACTTCTAGAAGACTTTTATTTTCTCCTCCAAGACATGGGGCTTGCATGCCTTTCACGGATGGATTGCCCAACATATCCGCAAGTCACTCTAGACTTCCTCTCTACCTTGGCGTTTTCCTATGAGAATCCGAGCCTCCCTACTCCCTTACTGTGTCATCTCACCTTCAAGGTCAAGAGGCAAGCTTATCATCTCTCCGCTGAAGAGCTTTGCCAAGCTTATGGTCTTAGTGCCACAGCTAAGCAAGTAGAGTTCCCTCCTCTCAAGACTGCCAACGAACTATGGGACCTGCTTTGTGATGAAGAATACAAGCCCAACACGGCTAAGATCAAGAAAGTGAAGAATCCCGTCCTGAGGTATACTCTCAAGCTGCTAGCAAACACCTTCAGTGGGCGATCAGTGGCTCCTACCGTGACAAGGACCGAGCTCTGCTTTCTCTTCCAAGGAATCAAGAGGGTACTTTGCAGCAGCGAAGAGGAGAACAACAAGCCGATGCAAGATGAGCTTGGGAATGATGTTAATTATGGATGTATCTTGGCGTCCTTTTTGGTGAAATACAAGGCGTATGCTATGAGGTGCAAGGCGAGTTCAGCATTCATTGGCGGCTTCCTTACACCACTCTTCATTCAAGCCGGTGTACCTCTTCAAAGCTTCGAACCTTGCATGGATAGAGCATACATGGACGAGATCTATATGCGTAACACCGATAGCTTGGGACCTACGCCAGCTCCAGGATTCTTTGCCTATCTGTTCTACAGTGATGACAAGAAGAAGAGCATATGCATCCTTCCAAATGTGGATGAAACACACGTGGGCAGCATAGGCACCATCGAGCTCTGTCCAAATAAAGAGGAGTGTTATGCACCACTTGGAGAAGCCATGATGCCGCCTCAAGTCACCCGTGAGCCCTCAGAATCACCACCCTCAGACGCCGTGATGCCAGCTGATTTTGAGCTCCCAAAGATAGATTTCGAGCCAAGAACCAAAGCGGAGAAGTTCCTAGCTTAAGTTGTGGAGATGCAGCGCAAGATAACCAAATGGCAAGGCAAGATGATCAAGAAACTTGCCAAGAAGGTCAAGGCGTTTCAAGGGAACTCTCATGTGCAGTCTAAGCAGTCCATGAGTGTAGAGGTGGAGCAGCCCGAGCGAGAGCAGAGGAGGAGATCAACGGGTCAGATAGTCATCCGTGAACCTCAAGGCAGCACGCAACAAGCACGTCACTCCGTCCATGGATTCCCGACTGCGGATAAAGACAAGGGCATAGCACGACGCTCCTCTAGCAAGAGCGGCTCCGCTAGAACATCCTCAAGTTCCAGACGAGTTTAGTTCCAAGGTACCAACAACCGATCCTTGTAAATACCATCATCCGTTTTCGTTTTCTTTTGCTTTGTGTTTTGAACTCCTTTGAATTTGTTTGCCACCGAGACGGTGTCATTCAAGTTTGGGGGAGTGTGTGTGTTATTTGACATTGTTTTCTTTCTTCTTATTATCTCTTTGCATCCCTTGAGTCTTCATTGCATCTAAGGCATAGAAAAGAACAAAAAAATTCGTAAAAGTTTAAAAAATTTTCAAAAAACTTCATGTAGTTGCATTCACTTTGTTAAACATTTTAGGATTGAGTCTAAAATTTTTAAGCATCTAGGTTGTTTACATTTGCATAAGGGGTTAAAGTTTTCTTTAAAAGATGTTTTAAGCTCATGAATTGTTTCAATACCCTTGTTAGTAGCTCTTTGATGCATTGTACACTCTTTAAAAGTAAGCTCTAACCATACTTGGATCATGTGTTTTGATTTTCGTGGCTTGACTTGAACATTTATGAACTGAATCGTGTCCAAATAAGTGAGAACCCTAATCTGAATTCTAATTATCATACTTATTCATTTGAAAATGAACACATGGATCTTATACATATTTAGGCTCTCTTCCTCCTTTCACCACTCTTTTGTGAGCCTAAGTTGAACTCCCACCATAACCCTTACCTTTCTTTCAAGCCAAATGTTCTTGTGTGATATCATTGTGAGGCCTCTTTTCGGTTTGAACTTAGCATAAAGTGTTAGGTCTAGGCGACATGATTAGGCTCTCATTTGATTGCTAGCTTTGCATTTTGAAGCTAGCTTTTAGGCTTAGGTTAGGTTTGGGGTTCATTGGGATTGTTTATTTGCTTAAATGTTTACGGTTTCAAAAGAGTTTGGTGTTTGAAGTGTTTGAAGTGGTTTTAAGTGGAAGGCAATGTTTTCAAAATGAAAAGCTCTAAGTATATTTCAGAAGATAGCTCTCAAATAAAAGAAAAAGAAAAAGAAAAGAAAAGAGCCTAAGTGCCAAATAAAAAGAAAAGAAAAAAAAAATTTATAATAAGTAGAGAGCTATCAATAAGAAAAGTAAAGAGCTAAAATTGGTTTCAGCCTTTTCACTAGCCTAAAAGAGTAAGGATGTTTTCTGTTTTAACTTGGGTTTTTGCTAAGCGAATTGCTTTGATGGTAAGGGTAGTATCTAGGAGAGTGAGTGAGCTAAAAAGAAAAAGAAATGAGAGGGGTTTTAGGATGATTGTTAGTGTGTATGGGTAGATGAGAATCTAATCATGTATGCATCAATTGTCTTTACCTTTAGCATTATGCATAAGTTCTTATCCTTCTTGAGAGAAACCCTTTGCATTATAAAACCCTTTTTAAATGAGATCATTCTAGTCTCATAGCCTATGTCCTTAACCAAATGTGTTCGGCTTTAAAATGCATAGGTGTGATTCATGGTTCTAATCTTAATGAATGTTAAAGGATAAGATTCTTTGATTGTTTGGAATAGGAGACTCATGATTTGAAATTCATTGTGTGATGCGTATAGCTAAGTTCTTTGGAGTATGAGTGTGTGCATTGCATCTTAGAGTTAAGAACTAGGACCATTGAAATGATTCGTTTGAAAAGCACCTTTGCAAGAAGCTTAAACCCTCGTTTTTAAAACTTCTCCTCCTTGAATTTTGTTTGCTTGAGGGCAAGCAAAAGGCAAGTTTGGGGGAGTTAATATTACTATATATTTTGTGTATTTTGCATGCATTTAGGATAGTTTCTCATGCATTCACCTTGCATATTAGGCTTGTTTGCACCATTTTAGGTCCTAGAGCACTTTTTCACTAGCATTCGCATGTTTCTTGCATTATGCATCATAATCAGGTTGTTTTGGACACTTTGGAGCTTTGGAGAACTCGTGGACGTGCTAAGGCTCGTGAGGAAGCTCGTGGACACTTGGAAAACTCAGGAGTGCATGCTAAGGACCTGAGATCGAGTAGCAGATCGAGCAAGGCAGGTCGATCAAGAGGAGATCGACCAGAAGATCGAGTGCACCAAGGCGATTCAGGAGGAAGGATCGAGATCAAGATCGAGAGACGAGATCGATCTGGAGCACGGACGTAAATGACGCCATGCAGATCGAGAACCAGATCAAGCTTCCAACACGATCGACACAGGATTGACTCAGAGATCGACCGAAGTCATCCGATCCAAGAGAAGATCGAGCCAGAGGTCGAGTGACCCGAGTCGATCCCAGACTAACCTTATCCATCCAGCTGGTTTTGGACCGTAGCGAAGGGGGGACCATTTGCGGTTTGGCCATTTTTGGCAAAACGCAGCCATCCCTTTCATTATCTTCATCCTGACTCTTTATCTTTTCGTTCTCTCTTGTTTTTAGGCGAATCCGCCATTGTAGAACTTCAAGCTTTTCTTGCTTTTTCACTTTGAATATTGAACTTTTCGCCTTTAATCAATCGTTAATCATGTTTAGTAGATCATCTTCTGCATTCTGTTCGGTTTTCTTTATGTGTAGCGAGTAGTTTCATTTGGGTTGATGGGTTGAGGTGATTCGAAAGGGTCAAAAAGGTTAAAGCTTTGAGTTTTCTTGTTCTTCATTACCTTCTCTTCTAGGATCTTGAGTACTTAAGGCTTAGAGACTCTCACGCCAAGATCTCTATGATCCAAGGGCTGTCTTACCTTGACAGGATTCAGATGTCCTGGAAAATCAGATCCTAGAGGCTAATCCTTCCTTTCCCACATGCCATGATTGTTTAGGGAATTAGTTAGGCCATTTGTTTGAAATCTGGTTCCAAGCTCTTCGATCTCTTTTTCCACCAAACGCCATGGGTTTGGAGAAGAGATTGAGGAAGTAACCCATACCACACGCCATGGATGGGTCTTGTTTTATTTTCAAGGCCTAGAGATCCTCTTAAAAGAGTAGATCTAAAATTTTTCAAACCAAGCTTAAATTTTTGAGACCCACGAATATGACCCTCAACCCTATACCCTCTCTCTTAGTGTTTTAAACCTCTGCTTATCATTTTGTCATCATAAAGATTGCATCTTGTTCATTAATCCATCGCATCATTCATCATTTTAAGTTGTTAGACGAGATCGATCCATATCGCTCGATCCAGTGGTCGATTCACAAGTCGATTTTTAGTTTTTTATAGATTTGCATTTTTGTCATTCCGCTTGTTCTTCGTGGTAGTTAACCCTCTTCCATGGATTTTAAAATTGTTTTTCTTTGCATTTGACACTTGCATTTAGTTTTTAAGGATTTTACCAATCATTTATCATTTTCGCTTAGATTTGCTCATTCCCTTGCATTCTTAGTGAACTTGCTACCCCTAGGTGTGGATTGATACCTCACGTGCATGTTATACTACATCTTAGTCTTGCATTTGAGTTTGATAGCCTCTCGTGTTTGCATTTACACCGTAAGAAATGAGTTATCAGGAGGTGACTCTGAACGTGGGCGAGCAACTCGTGTAGGTGCGGCTGTGGCTCCTAGAGGTGCATAGCATTCCTCAACACTTGGCAGAAACTCAACATTGCCAACACCTAGCAGCTCCATTTCCTCTTTGTTTGGCAAGATGCACACCCTCTTCTCATTCTCACAATCGTATAATAGGTAAGCAAAGAATCCTTCAGCTGGCGTGCGTCCCAAGCTGTCTGTGTTGCGTATGTAAACCTCATCCATGAAGGCTCTCTCCGCGCAAGGGACAAAATCTGGAAGGGGTACTCCGACTTGAACAAACATCGGTGTGAGGAAGCCTCCTATTAGCGCTGAACTCGCCTTGCACCTCCTTGCCCACACCTTGTACTTGATCAAAGAGGAAGCCAAAATGCATCCAAAATTGACATCATCCCCATGTTCGTCTTCCATCGGCTCTTCATTCTCCTTAGGGTCACATAGAAGGTGCTTAACGCCTTGGAAGAGATTACACAGCTTGTTCTTGGTGACTGTGGGAGCCACGGACCTTCCACAGAAGGTGTTGGCGATGAGCTTGAGCGTGTATCTTAGCACGGGGCTGCAGACTCTCTTGATCTTGGCCGTGTTAGCCTTGTAGTCATCGTTGCTGATCAGGTCCCATAGATTGTTGGCTTGAGTGAAAGGAGGAAACTCAACGAGCTTGGCTCTAGCTTTCAGACCGTAGGCTTGGCATAGCTCGGCGATGGAGAGGTGATAAGCTTGCCTCCTGATCTTGAAGGTGATGTGACCTTGTGATGGAGTGGGGAGGCTTGGATTCTCGTAGGTAAACTCCAAGGTGGCTAAGAAGTCTAGGGTTGCCTCGGGATAGGTTGGGCAATCCATCCTTGGCAAGCACCGAAGCCCAATGTTCTTGAGAAGCTGATCAAAATCTCCCAATATCCCCATCTTTGCCAACATATCCCTGCTCACGAACTTCGTGGGGTCAAACCGGAGCCTCTCCAGCCTTTTCTTAGCTAGCTTCTCCTCCTTGGTCCATCTAACCCTTTCCTGAACCACTTCTTGAGCTTCTCCTCCTTGTGTTGTCTCTTCTCTGCTTCTCTTAGGAGCCATGGTACCTGAAACACAAATCTCAAAGAAGAGAATGAGTATAGGCGGCGAATGTAAGAGAAAGACAAGGTAAGAGAGAAAAACTTCTAACAATAATCCTAGATTTTTAAGGAATTTATAAAAATTATAGTTAAATACTAGAGGAGAATATCTAGAGATAGAATCAAATCTAGCAATTTTTCTAATATTTAGCTATTTCTAAAAATTATCCTAACTCCCTAACAACTACAATCATCCTAAGCATATCAAAAGATAATTTTCCAAAAATATTTAAACAAGAAATCTATAAGCCAAAAAGACCTTTTGAAAAGGAAGAATGCAGATGCTAATAGCCTTAAACAAAACTCACACACTCTCTTTACTTTGTAAAACGGTTTCGAACACAAAAATGAGAGAGTGTGGATGCATCTGAATATAAAGGCAAAGAAAACTATGGATCATGCAAGTGGTTTTCTGACAGAGTTGGTCAAGGCACATCTTTCATGGTCAAAGATGCTTGCCTTGACCAAGATTTGAATTTAAAAACAGGAGAGAAAGAGAAAAGAGAGGGAAAACACAACTTACCTCGGCACGAGATCGAGTCGTTTTGGTCGATCTTAGACTCGATCGCATGCCCATGTTGGCTAGGATCGAGAGGGTCGATCGATTGGGGACTCAATTTGTATTGAATCGAGTCCTGGATCGAGTGTGCCCCCTCGTTCCATGATTCTTGGTCATTATAGCTAAGCTCCTTGGATCGAGCCACATGATCGATTTGGAGGTCGTTTCGGCTAAGGTCGAGTGGCAGATCGAGTAGACTGATCGATTCAGATCGAGGATCGAGAGAGGTCAGTCGATCCACACCTCGTTCTAAACGCATTGGTGGGTTATCCTCTCATGATCGACTGAATCACTCGATTGTCTACTCGATCTCATCTAGATCGAATGACTCCTCTCGTTTCACTAGCTCGATCTAGTAAAGATCGAGCCAGGATAAGTCGATCTAGCACTCGGTCTCTTGCCTATTCTTCTCCTTTCTCGCCTCTTTTGACTCCAAGATCGTGATCTCCAATCACCTATCCTTTCACCTACACACTTAAACATAAAAAGCATAAAACTGAAATAGAAAGAAAGCAAAAATATATACAAGATAGACATGGGAATGCCTCCCAAGTGTGCTTTCTTTAACGTCTTTAACTAGACATTACTTGGTTCAGGCCAGAGGTGGGTCCTGGAGAAGCATTGTAGTGCTCTCCTTGCTGCAATCACTCGCCAAGTAGGGCTTGACTCTGTGCCCATTAACCGTGAAAGCCTTTCCACTCTTGCCAATCAAAGTAACCGCTCCATAGGGTAGAACTTCCTTGATCTCAAACGGTCCACACCACCTTGACTTTAGCTTCCCTGGGAATAGCTTCAAGCGTGAGTTGTAAAGCGAGACAAGACTGCCCTCCTTAAGCTCCTTATGCACCAACTTCTTGTCATGAACCGCCTTGGTCCTTTCCTTGTAGATTTTGGCGCTCTCATAAGCGTCTAGCCTTAACTCATCAAGCTCATGGAGTTGAATCAACCGCTTCTCCTGGGCCGTCTTGTGGTTGTAGTTCAGCTGCTTCACGGCCCATAGTGCTCTATGCTCTAGCTCCACAGGGACGTGACATGCCTTGCCGTAAAGGAGAGTGAAGGGAGTGGTACCAATAGGAATCTTGAAGGCGGTTCTATATGCCCATAAAGCTTCGTCTAGCTTACTTGCCCAATCCTTCCGAGTTGCTCCCACTGTCCTCTCTAAGATAGCCTTGATCTGTCTATTAGAGACCTCTACTTGCCCACTAGTTTGTGGGTGATAAGGTGTAGCTACCTTGTGCTTCACGCCATACTTCTTCAAGAGACTTTCAAACACCTTGTTGATAAAGTGGCTTCCTCCATCACTTATCACTATCTTGGGAACTCCAAACCGTGGGAAGATGGTGGTCTTGAAGAGCATGATCACCACTTTTGCATCATTGGTTGGGGAAGCTATAGCCTCAACCCACTTAGATACGTCATCAACAGCCACCAAGATGAATTTGTTACCGTAAGAAGATGGGAACGGTCCCATGAAGTTTATCTCCCAAACATCAAATACATCAACTTCAAAGATTGGCACTTGAGGCATCTCGTTTCTCTTGGTGATGTCTCCAGCTCATTGGCAAGCCTCACACGCTTTTACAAACTCGTGAGCGTCTTTGAATAGCGATGGCCACCAAAACCCGGCTTGTAAGACCTTTGTTGCCGTCTTGAAAGAAGTGAAATGTCCTCCATAGAGTGAACCGTGGCAGTGAAGAAAAATGTCATGTGCATCTTCTTTACAAGCTATCTACTCCCCTCTTGTACAAGTAAGGCTCGTCCCAAAAATAGTGGGAGATGTGCCTCATGAACTTCTTCTTGTGGTAGTGGTCAAGATGAGTAGGTTCCTCTCCACAAGCTAAGAAGTTCACTATATCAGCATACCAAGGCAGGTTCTCTTCTCTCAAACTCAGAATTTCTTCAAACTGACCTTCTAGCCGTGTGCACACCACTGTGTTGATCATCATGAGCTGCTCTTCAGGGAGTGAATCATCTAAGGGTAAAGCTTCATTCACTGTCATCCTAGAGAGGTGATCTGCTACGCCATTCTCTATCCCCTTCTTATCCTTTATCTCCATATCGAACTCTTGTAGAAGAAGAATCCACCTTAAGAGCCTCGGCTTGGTATCTTTCTTTGAGAAGATATACCTCAACGCCGCGTGATCAGTGTATACAACAACCTTAGAGCCCACCAAGTATGATCTGCACTTCTCAAAAGCAAACACAACGGCCAGCAGCTCCTTCTCGGTTGTAGCGTATCTCACTTGCGTGTCATCCAAGGTATGACTGGCGTAGTAGATAACATGCAACCTCTTGTCTTTCCTCTGCCCTAGAACAGCCCCCACGGCGTAGTCACTCGCGTCGCACATGATCTCGAAGGGTAAGCTCCAGTCTGGTGCTTGTACTATAGGTGCTGTGACAAGAGCCTCTTTGATGGTCTTGAAAGCGTGAAGACACTCATCATCAAACACGAACTCAGCTTCTTTGCATAGCAGCCTTGTAAAGGGGCGTGCTATCTTGGAGAAATCCTTGATAAACCGCCTGTAGAAGCATGCGTGACCCAAGAAACTCCTTATCCCCTTCACATTAATCGGCGGCTCAAGACTCATCATGAGCTCAATCTTTGCTTTATCAACCTCTATCCCTTGCTCAGAAATCTTGTGACCGAGTACAATCCCTTCCTTCACCATGAAGTGACACTTCTCCCAGTTCAGCACCAAGTTTGTCTCATTACATCTCTTAAGTACCCTGCAAAGATTAGACAAACAAGCACCAAAAGAAGCACCATATACAGAAAAGTCATCGATAAAGACCTCTACCATCTCCTCTATAAGATCAGAGAAGATAGACATCATGCACCTTTGAAAGGTTGCTGGTGCATTACATAACCCAAAAGGCATCCTTCGATAAGCAAAGGTACCATAAGGGCATGTGAAAGTTGTCTTCTCTTGATCATTAGGATGAATTGGTATTTGAAAGAAACAACTATAACCATCAAAAAAGCAGTAATATAGGTGATTAGCTAATCTCTCAAGCATCTGATCAATAAACGGAAGAGGAAAATGATCATTTCTAGTAGCTGAGTTAAGCTTCCTATAATTTATACACATTCGATGTCCAGTTATGGTTCTTGTAGGAATCAACTCATCTTTTTCATTCTTAATAACCGTGATACCCCCATTCTTTGGTACCACATGGACCGGAGAGACCCATGTGCTATCACTGATAGGGTATATCATGTCAGCCTCTAACAGTTTCAAGATCTCTTTCTTAACTACTTCTTTCAAATTCGGGTTTAAACGCATTTGATGTTCAATAGAAGAAGAGTTTTCATTCTCTAAGTGAATCCTATGAGTACAAAGCATTGGTGAAAGGTCCTTGATGTCACTTAGAGAGTACCCAATGGCCTTCCTATACTTTCTTAGCTCCTAAGAAGCGATTTTAACTCATCATCACTCAGACTTTCATTCACAATCACAGGATAAGTCTCATTAAGCCCTAAGAAAGCATACCTCAGACCTTTTGGGAGCTCCTTTAGGTCCACCTTTGGGGCTAACAGCTCGTTCCAGTCCTCCTCGTGGCTTGTGTTGACGTCGATGTGCTCATTAGCCTCCTTAGAACCCGAGTCATGAGCTTTCAGGCTGCCATTTTGAACCTTTGTCTCCTCTGAGATCGAGTCATCCAGTCGACCTTCCACTCGTTCTGGTCCGGATCGATTGCACTCACATCGATCTCTTGCTCGATTTGATGTGGATCGAGCAGTGGATCGATTCACTGGGTTGTTCTCTGAACTGATCGAGTTGCTTCTCTCGATCTCCTCATCGATTTCTTTACCGGATCGACCAACCTCATCGATCTTCTTGTCGATTTTTGTCTTGGATCGAGTGAAGTCCCCGATTTCCTGATCGATCTCTAGGCATCCGCCTTGATCTTCTTTCCCAACCTTGCGAGAATCAAGGATGTGAACATACTCATGGGTCTGCTCATTCAGGAAAGCATACTCTCCACACTCCTTAGTCAAAGCTAGCTGTAGGTGATCTTCTTGTGCCAATTCCTCAAGCAACTCGTTGGCTAAATCATCCAAAGTCTCAATGTAGAAAGCTTGTCCTCCAATGGTTGGCTTCTTCAAGACTTCATTGATATCAAAGTCTAGCTTGATGTCCTTGTCCAAGTGTAGAGAGATCTTGCCATTCTTCACATCAATGATGGCTCCAGCGGTTGCAAGAAACGGTCTTCCAAGGATAAGAGGATCCTTTGGCTCTTCATCCATCTCTAGTGCACGCAATGTTGTAGTAAAGCAAGCAGGAGAGTGTCAATCCACTTCTAGATGATAGAGAATCCACAGAGAATGCAAGGTCTAAGACAAATCTAGGCAAATGAGACAGTTTATGAGAAATATTCTAAAAACTAAATGCAGCAACCTAAACAGAGTGAAACCTATTTTAAAAATACTAGAAAGGAAGCAGTTACCACGAGAAACAAACAGACAAATTAAAGGGAAGAGCTTCGAATTGTTAAAATTCGACTAGTGGATCGACCACAAGATCGACCACTAGATCGAGCAGAAACGATCGATCTCGTCTAAAACTGTAAGAACAATGAATCTAAAGACCAGGATGCTGTCAGGTAACTAGCTAAAGATGAAATGAGACGTAAATATGCTAAGAGAAAGGGCTTTAGGGTTGAGATTCATATAAAGAGTTTCAAGGATAGATCTTGGGTTTGAAACTTTAGATCGACTCACTTGGTGAGGATCTCTAAGCCTCGAAAACAAAACAAGATCTATCCGTGGCTTTCGGTATAGATCACTCTTTCATCCTCTCCTCCAAACCCATGGCTTTTGGTGGAAAAAGAGGTTGAAAGGCAAGGAAAACAGATTTCGAGTAATGGCTTAACTAGTCCCCCAAACTTCCATGGCTTTTGGAAAGGGGTAATTAGTCTCTAAGGTGTGATCTTCCGAGGCCCCTGGATCCTGTCAAGGTAAGGGACCTCTCGGATCATGAAGCTCTTGGCGTGAGAGTCTTCAAGCATTAAGCTTTCAACACCTTAAAAGAGATAGCCTTAAAAACGTTTAGAAAACAAACCAAGATCGAACCTTTTCTACCCTTCGATCCTCTCAACCCCGAACCCAAAGTAAACTACTCACTACTAATAAAGTAAATCAAGCAAAGCAGAAGAAATGAAACGATAAACATGAAAGAAAGACTAGATCAAACGATAAGGATTCAAATACAAAAGCTTCAAAAGAAAACTGGTTCAACAATGGTGTTCTTACGAAAACGAGAGAGAAACATGAAAAAGAAGATAAGAAATCTAAAAGTTATCGAAAAAGGGCGTCGCCGCCTTGCCTAAAATGTTCAAACCATCCAATGGTCCCCCCTTCGCTAACAGCCAAAAACGGTTGAAAGGACAGAGATCGACCATTGGATCGAGTTGTTCTCTCGATCATATCCGGACATCGTGTCTTCGGCTCGATCCGGGTCTCGATCTTCATCGGTGAATCGAGTGTTGCATCCGATCTCGGTATCGATCTTCGGGTGGATCGAGTGGTGTACTCGATCTGGCTCTCGCTCTGCATGGCGTCATTTACGTCCGTACCGATTGATCGATTGCTTCACTCGATCTCCGTCTCGATCATTATCCTTGGATAGCCTAGTTGGCTCGATCTTCGGGTCGATCAACCCCTAGATCGACCGGTCATGCTCGATCTACTCCTCGATCACTGGTCCTTAGCACATTCCCGAGCTCCCATGAACTGCTACATCGGCCTCCACACCTCCACGAACCTCCATGACTCCAAAGCAACCAGAAACAACCTGGAATGGATGCAAAATGCCGAGAAAATGCACATGCTGATGCAAGAATGCTCTAGGACCCTAAGTGATGCAATCTAACCTAAAACATGATACAAATGCATGAAAAACTATCTAATGAGTATGCAAAATGTATGCAAAATGCAATGACATCAACTCCCCCAAACTTACTTCTTGCTTGCCCTCAAGCAACAAAAAAAATAAGTAAGGAAGAGAGGTTTTCAGAAAAATCAAAGGGGTTTTAAACTTTTTGCCAAGGTGCCTTTCGAATAGATCATCTCAATGTCCTAGTTAACAGTTCTAAAATGCTAAGCTTACACTCATACTCCAAAGGACTTAGCCATACTCATCACACAAAGAAATTCAAATCATGACTCTCTTATTCCTAACAATCAAAGAAATTCATCCTTTAACATTCATTAACATTCGAACCATGAATCAAACTATGCACTTTAAAGCAAAACACATTTGGCTAAGGGTTATGGTTATGAGCATAGAATGATCTCATTCGAAAAGGGTTTATAATTAAACAAGGGTTTCTCTCAAAAATGGTTTGAACCAATGCATAATGCTAAAGGTAAAGACAATTGATGCATACATGATTAGATTCTCATCTACCCATGTAAACTATCAAACAGTCCTATACCCCTCTCATTTAAGAAATTTAATCCTCACTCACCACTAAAGAGTCTACCCTTTTTCTCACACTTAGCAATCCCCAATTCAAAATAAAGACATTTTTTAAACTTTTTAGGCTAGTGAAAAGGTTTTGAAAAATATTTTTGCTCTTAGGAATTTCTTATTAGTAGCTCTCTTATTATTATTATTTTTCTCTTCATTTTTTTTTTCTTTATTTGGCACTTAGGCTCTTTTTTTTTTTTTTTTTTCTTCTTTTCTTTTTCTCTTTTTTTTTCTTATTTATTTAGAGAGAGCTACCTTCTGAAATAGAGCATACTTAGTTTTAAAAACAAACCTTTCACTTAAAACCTCATTTCTTTCCTTAAAACACAAACTCTTTTGAACGGAAAACAAATACACAA